>LZPO01076829.1:0-13383 GCA_001675575.1 Neotoma lepida
GAGGCAGAGGCAGGCAGATCTCTGTGAGTTCGAGGCCAGCCTGGGCTACCGAGTGAGTTCCAGGAAAGGTGCAAAGCTACACAGAGAAACCCTGTCTCAAAAAACAAAACAAAACAAAACCAAAACCAAAACAAAACAAAAAAAAGGAGGAGGAAACTAGTTGAAGAAGGTAGAAGCGCCCTTGATCTTGGGAACAATATTGGCACTTATCACAAATCCTGCCAGAAGTCACTCTACCATGATAGTACCTGAGATATGTCTTCAGGCTTTTTTTATTCTTTTACTAGGTCCTGCTGCCTCAAAACCCAGGGTTCGTTGTGCTCCCTACTGCCATCATAAACATTGCCATACCAACACAAGATTGTGATAGTCTGTCTACACCTAACCAAATGAAACTTTCCTTTAACTCTTCTCAATGACTTCTTTAGTGCATCATCTACTTCCTCCCACACTCTAATACAAAATCACATATTTAGACCTTCAGTTTCACAGTAATTGTGAAATTGTGAAAACCATTGAAACTTTGATATCAGTGCATATCCATGCAATTCACACTTCCCTTAAACAAACCAATGAGTTATTAATAATTCATTTCACCTTTGTAAGACCACAAGAAACCAACTCCACTATGTCCATATGAAAGTTCTGCTCCCAAGCCTAAACATCCCACATTTGCTTCACTATACAACCAAAAACTCACAATATCCACTTAAGAATACCCAAATCATAGAAAACTTAATTCTCTAAGATATAAAATACATCTGTGGATTTTATGAAAGATTGTTGGTTATTTTACTAATAGCCCATTCACAAGAACTAGGTGTCTGTTGTGTGAAAGTGACTAGATGAAAGCCATTAGTGTCAAAGTAATCTAAAGCTAGAACTCANTGAGTGAGTTCTTGTGGTTAATCCTAAGAAGGGTTCGCAAGGAGCCTTCACTATCTCATACTCATTCTCATACTCCAGGGCAAATATAAATGTTTGATAGTATACAATCATCTATCTCAGTTGCTGAATCTTTTGTTGAACATAATTCCTATGAAGTTGAATTGATGGTTTAGGCAGAGTAACAGATTAGAAGCTAACAGTAAGATAGAAAAATGATAACAATAAACTAGAACAGAAATTTTGTTAATGTGACTTTTCACATAAAATATAGTTTGGACTGTGTATTTTTAATTATAGTTCAGCATTTGATTTTTCTTTCCTTTTTATACTCAAAGGAAGCACTTTATGGCTTCTGTTTGGCATTTCCAAATTGCCAGTGTCATGCCTTTTCAATTTGGAACTATAGTTAAATAGAATAAATGTTTCTTGAACACAAATTCTGTGATACCAGAACAGTGGCTCTGATAANGGAGGCAGGTACTAAGTAACTAGCAGGTGGATAGACAATAGAAAGTGCGTGTGCTGTACAATGAGATTACTCATGTGCAAGAAGCCGGTGGGATAGAGACGGATACCACAAGACTTTATTATACTTTCTGAATGGCACAAAATTGAAAGTCTATGAATTAGTCTGGAAAATTCCTCTTAATATTTTCGCAGCTCAGTTGACCACAGGTAACTGAAACTATAGAAACAAAACATGAAATACTCTGGAGATGAACTCAGTGAATCTAAACAGTCACCTTCTGGTACAGAAATCACTCCATTCTGTAGATGAGGGAACCGTGGTATAGAGGCATCAACCAGCTTGCCCAAGGTAATGATCTGGTTAATATCAGAATTGGTGCATCTACTTCTCAGTTGTTTATGATAAAATGGAAAGCATTCTGTGGGATTTATATCATTTAACTATGCTATTTTTACCATTAAGAAGCAGAGCTTGCGCTGTTTGGAAGGCTCTAATGCCCAGAGGTGGTTCAGAATAAAGATATGCCAGAAAACACTGTGTGTGTGTGTGTGTGTGTGTGTGTGTGTGTTTGTGCAGTGCATGCACAAGATTGTTCTCTTTCTGTAGCTACAGTGATGTATGTACCATGTTGCAAAAAGGCATGGAATATGTTCAGTTGATAGCTTCTAAATAATCTTATTTTTCCATCACAGTAAAGAATATCACACAAACATATAACAACATGTGTGTGCATACACACATGTGTAGGAGTGCATATGTATTGCACATGAAGCACAGGCAACAAAAGAGTGATCAAAACTACCTATCAATAAAAGGTAGAGGGGTCTGAATGTAATCGGGGCTTTCCACCTTCAGATCTTGAGACAATGTCTCCCATTGATCCTGGACTTCCTCAGTTCCTCTAGACTAGCTGGCCACTGTGCTTAAGACAGTCTCTGGACTTTGCTCATCCCATCCTGGAGTATCAGACACATGCTGCCTCACCTGGCTTTTACATGGGTGTTCAGATCCAAACTCAGGTCCTCATGTTTCATTGCCTTCTAAGATCCCTTATCAGGCCAGAGCCATGACTTGCCAAAGTACTTGCCAAAGTACTTGCCAAAATATCTGATGACCTTAGATGAATCCCAAAGACCCACATGGTAGAGGGACACAGCCCACTCTTTAAATTTTACCTCTTACTTCCATATGCATACAATAAATAAATAAGACTAATAAAAAGATCACTTCTCAAAGAGTAGTATACATTCATTTGGGAAAACTGAGAAAAAATAATTAATGAATTAAAGAAAGAAAAATCATGAATTAATGTTTGGAAATAATTGTATCTATGNCATTCTAGAATTGTCCCCTTGCAATTGTAAATATTTTACTAAAATATTATATTGTGTTTATTATCTTATAAACTGGTTATTATGTTTTAATGGCTCATTAATCTGAAATATCATTTTCAAAGCCTATATATTATTCTGTTGAGTGATTGCTCCTCAGTTTATTTAAATATTTTGGCAGAAATTGAAGTTTTACTAACATTTTCTTTTTGCTTTTTAGGTTTACTTGTTCTTCTCAAATCATATGTAAGCATTCTGTGATAAATCATAACACAACAGTGTAATTAATCAACAATAGAGAAGACTCCAACATTTGATGTGATGGTTAATCTTGACTGTCAACTTGACAAAATTTAGAATCACCATGAAAACCAATCTTTGAGCATGTCTGTGAGTGACTTTACGTATTAGGTTAATTGAGGTGGATGATGCTATGAGCAAGGGCCTGGAGGGAACAAGATGGAGAAAGCAAGCTGAGCACCGGGTGCTTTAGCTCCTGGAATCACACCTTCCTCACCAACTTGTTCCCTGGTACTGTCAGCGAATAGAAAATCCTTCCCCTGAAGTTTTTTTTTGTGTTCAGGTGCAGTCACAGCAATGAACAAGGAAATAATGCATCTGGTAAATACAACCAAATGGCCTGTGGACATGATATACACTAACTGACAGGTCAGTGGTGTGGCACAGTTTCTGCCTTATTTTCCATTGTAAGTCTGGTAACAACTCTCATAACACAAAGAAACAAAATGTGCAGTCATAAGTTTTGGCTAATGTAGTAGGTAAAAACGCTATGTGATTATTTTCATTTATATATGCATATATGCAAATTTTAAATCAGATAAAACATATTTCATTTATCCTTTGTACTTACATTTTTGGTAACTTATATATGTCTACTTGTTTCCTACTTTACAAAATGAAAACTGATTCATAATAGTGCTTTACTTATTAATAATATGCTTACTTTTTTAAGAGTTGCGGCTTGACATTAAATTNCATTTATTACATTATATGTAAGCTAACTCCCTAGTAAGACCTTATTCAAGGTCAGAAAATCTGAGCTCGCTTTACCCAGCAGGGCTGCGTAATAGGAGGATTTGGCCAAAGTGTGGCTACCAGGTGTTTTGAAGGGTCTACACTTGGTTGTACTTTGTGCTTTCATTTTGAAAGGGGAGGTCTTTTGCCTCTCCCCTTGCTANTGTATAAAAACCCCATTAGAAATAAACTCCAGGCTACTAGGTATTGACCCAGGGCCCTCCTGAAGCTATCCTGTGTCTCTGTCTTTCTCTCTGTCTACGTCTATATTTCTACCTATTATTTCCCAATTCCTCACTCCCAGGGCCCTCCTGAAGCTATCCTGTGTCTCTGTCTTTCTCTCTGTCTACGTCTATATTTCTACCTATTATTTCCCAATTCCTCACTCCCCCCTTCAAGGGACCCTTCGATAGGTCGGGACTGAACCCCAACACTGGGCCCCAACACTGAACCCCGGCACTTCTCTATACAATCAAACCTACAGTTACTGTTCTCTTGGGCTTAAAAGATACTTCTAGAACCAAGCACAGTGGTGTAGATCTGTAGCTGCAGCATTTGGTGGACTAAAGCAGGGCAACTGAGAATCCCTCCCGGTATAGATAAAGCCCCGAGAGAGTGCAGGGAAGGGAAAGGGGAGCAGGGTATGGGGGAAGAGCAAATGGAGAGAAGGAGGAAGGAAGTAAAGAAATTAAAGAAAAGACATTTACATTTCAATATTAAAGTTATATGGTATGGTACTTTTTTCTCTAACTCTGTAGTAGATTAGTCTTTTGTGGTGTGAAAAGTCAGATAGAGACCTACTTTTATTTCTTTTAAAATATGCTAATTTTGCTGATTCAATAACATTTATCCAATGCCTTTTCCTTTACCCAAAACGAAATGCCATTTATCAAATATTAACTCTTGACTTTATATTCTGTTACACTGACTTTATGTCTATATATGTAACCATNGTTTTTTCTTCTTTATTTTTATTTAAAGTAACCACAGTTTTAATGATTGAAACTTTGGAATATGTTAATAACAGAAAAGAAAAATGTTCCTTATAGTATTGCATATGTTTTTGCTAATTTATATTTCATTTCTTAAAGAATAAATTGTGAATTGATTGAAATTTGGGAAATGGAATAAATAAAGAGAAACAANTATCACCCAAGGGTAACTGGTTAAACGTGAGTGGTTGCCTTACCAGTCCTTGGAGTTGGATGTTACATTATCAGAATTTGGGAGATTTTAGTTGAATTGTGAGTGAGAAATAAGACTTGGTATTCTTTGCAGCAGTTACTATACTTAGCCTAACTTTAAACATAACTGTGGTCAAAGTACGGGAACTCTTCTAAAGCTCATCTTGGCAGTTTGGGAAAACGTAAAACCACTAATATTAAACAAAGGCTGAATCTATTTCAGGTTTGTTTGTTTTCCCAGCCAAATACTTAATAGCTATTTAAAATAGATGTTTGTTAGCAAAATCACACAGGAAAAATATTTTGATATAAATATAAATAAATAAGAAACTTTTAGATAATCTTTATTTTATCTCAGGATTGGAATATTTTATAAAAATTTCCATTTTTATAAATTTTCTTAGTGCTACAATATCTGTTTGCAGCAGGATTGAACATACTCATACACTGAATTCAGCCTTTAACAACGATATGTTCATAGCAACACCTAGGTTGGTGTTTGAATGAATGACAAAGCCAGGCTAGTTATGTAACAATGGTGCCTTCTTTACATCTCTCCCCCCCAGTCCCCACAGTCTTTTCTCTACCCTCTTGCCGCTTTCTCAGGTAATTAAAGCATCTTGAAAGTGACTTTCACCTTAGTCACACATTTCTGCTTTCTTTACATGTCACACAAGCATTTCAGCTGGGTAGAGGGTGATGCTCTCATCCTGGACTAGGACAATATTTATAGAAATAAGTTTTTTTTCTTAACAAGGTAATGTTTTGACACAATTGCAAAGAAAAATATAATAAACAATTATTAAAAGTATTCTAAACAATGACTCAGTTGGTAAAGCCTTACAAATGTGAGGATCCAAATTTGACCCCCAGAACCTACACAAAAAGTGTGATCAATGCTGGGGACGTGGAGACCAATGTTTTCTTAACTACTTGGTGAGTTTCAGGCCAATGACAGTCCCTGCTTCAAATAACAAAAAAGGGTAAACGGCACCTGAAGAACACNAAAAATTGTCTCCTGTCTTCCATGTTCAGGCACGCACACCTGCATATGATATGATCTAAGATATGTGCACAAGCATTGGCACACATGCACACACAAATACACACCACACGTACACACACACACACACACACACACACACACATTTACAGTGAGGATTTTTATGTAACTATGATCACTCCTTTCTTCTCCCAACTCTTCTTAAGGGAAATCCATAATGTATATGGATTTAGTTTTGTTCATAATGAAGACGGGAGTGAGGCTAACAATATCATTGGAGCTTATGTGACTCTGGAGCCTTCACAGGGTCATCTTAAGTTCCTTCCNCTCTCTTAAGATCTTTAGGATGCAAAAATGACAGGGAGGGAGATTTTTCGGTAGTGTAGTTGTCCATAAGTCACACAGTGGTTCTCCTTGGTGGCATAGCTTTCCCTCAGTTGCCTATGCTGTCAGTGTTACTCTATCAGTAGTTTAGGTGCTTGGAAGTTGCCCAGGGGATTTCTGTTGGTGTGCCTGTCTCTGAGGAAGTAACTCCTATAAACTCATTATTTCACCAACTAGACTTTAACTTTGATAAGTAGGTGTTCTCAGTACTTGGGTTGACTATACATGTCATGTTTCTCCAGGAAAATCACACTACATTTGCATTAGAAGAGGAAGAGGCTGTTCTCTGCACGTGAACCACCTCAGNATATCCCTTTCCCTGGTGTTCCTGTGCGNACAATCTCTGAACATTCTCNGTGCTGAAGCACATTCTCATCTTTATTTATTTCCACACTAGGCCATGAAGCAAGGTCCTAGGACCTACAGGTGAGTGAGGCACAGTTTGTATATAGTCATAGACTAGTGGAAGCCAGTAGAAACCTGATCAGGTGAATGTTAATTCAACATAGCATAGGAAAGAAGTTACTTAAGATGTGCCATGGAAGAGCAATGCAGCCTTCTGAGTGAGGGAAACTTGGCCAAGAACCCTCTCCCATTTTCTTGCTTAATGTCTCAGCCACCCTATGCAGAAAACTGTAAGCTCCATATCTTATTGGAAAGCATCACTAAACATACTAAGCTTTATCTGGCATCATTACATGCCACCTCATGTCCTTTAATTCTTGGAGGATGTTCCTTCATGGACACACTTCTNGATGCAAATAGTCTTCTCNGGAAACTTCTATTCAGGGTTGTTACACAACGAACACTGTGTTTTGCTTCCTGATGGCTCTTGCACGTCAAGCATCAAACACAGTGACAGACAATTTAACAAACAGTTCTCAGTGCACCAGTCTCGGATGCAGCTGTGTGAGTTCATATTCATCACACATCTCCAAAACACTTCAGTGCTTAGTGAGACACTCTGAAGTAGAGCCCGTGAAAAGCACTGTGTAATTGCCAGAGAAGAGCAGGATGAGGAGGCCCACATTTAAAGATTAATGGTTCCTTTAGCTGCACAACAGACTTAGGAAACTGNCTGTTATTTACTTATTTTTAGTGTGAAGCTACCTGGGAGACTTCTACTAAAGACACAGAAAGGGCGAGTGCCCTGTTTCCTGCTAAGTAGCTGTANAGTGTATGGCTTGGAACCATGAATCCTAATGAGAACAAATTCACATCTGCTCAATCTCAATTATCTGAAAGTGGCTTCTCCACTCAGCTGAGTATCTATAGAAGCATAAAATGTAAACTGATTTTCCCCTGTCATCCTACACGTTTCTCAGATGCCTCTGCCCTACCACCAGCTGTTGTACATTCAGGAATCAAAAATAAGTGTAATGCTAGAACAACCAAAATATTAATTACCACATAAGCCAGATACNTATATAAATGCATCAACCTCAAGAAAATTGCTGCTTTTTTGGGACTGTTTCTAACATTTTTCCCACTGTAGTACATCATTGAGATCTAACCANTTCTGAGTCTAGTTCTTGTNTTCCAATATAATACTNTTATTTTTGTGATGTTAGAAATATATTATTCAGACTTTCAGAATCATAACTGGCTATATCACGCATGTTTTGATAATTGAATATTAGAGTAAAAGAGATTATTGTTGTCACAAAAAAATCAGAATCTGAATCAGATCATAACATGGAAGAGAAACAATTCCTCTTTAGAGTCTTAAAAGCGATGAAGGTTCAAATAGCCTCAGAGGCAGTCCCGAATTTAGGTAAACATAGGTGTGAGCAAGGGAAACTTGATCCTCCTTAGATACAGTGCTCTTTGCTAAAGAAAGAGATGACACCTCTCTGTAGTGTCCACTTATAGGTTCAATGTAATCTTTGATCTCTTCTTAATTTCACACTTGTTTGTTTGTTTTGTTACTCTTTTGGAGGGCCCTCTCCCAGCTCCAAAATAAATCACACATGGAGGCTTATTCTTACTTATAAATGCCCGACCTTAGCTTGGCTTATTTTTTGCCAGTTTTCCTTAACTTAAAATTAACCCATCTGTCTTTTGCCTCTGGGCTTTTCCTTTTCTATTCCTAAATACCTTTCTTTGTTTCTTACTCCTTGGCTTGCTGTGTAGTTAGGTGGCTGGCCCCTGGAGTCCTTCCCCTTTTCTCACTCCTTCCCTTTCCTCCCAGATGTCTCCTTTTATTTATTCTTTCTGCCTGCCAGCCCCACCTATCCTGTCTCTTGCCTTGCTATTGGCTGTTCAGCTCTTTATTAGACCATCAGGTTTTTTAGACTGGCAAAGGAACACAGCTTCACAGAGTTCAACAAATGCAACATAAACAAAAGTAACACACCTTAAAATAATATTCTCCAACAACAGTCTTCCAGACTGCACTTAAAATGAACAAATCTATATATTTCCCACCATATTTGGAAACTTATTTCACATGCTTTATGCCTGTGTTCCAGCAGTTCTCAGAGAGTATTTCAAAGCACAGAAGCCAGTCACTAATGTGGGAAACTGAATCGTTTCTTAAAGACAGTCATGACCAGATTGCTATGACTCATGGATATGTTCCATTAAAGGAAATGATATATTTTTCCAATGTAATTAATGGGCACTAAAATAGGGANGCTATCTTAAATTATGCAGGCAGGCACAGTTGGATTATACAAGCTCTTAAAAAACAGGCAGCTTTCTCTGGGTGAGAGTATCAGGGCTAACACAGAAGGGGCTGTGAAAGAAGTCAGAGGCATGAGAAAGACTTGAGCCCTTATTTCTGGCTTTGAGAAGAAGCCAATCCAGTCAACTGACCCCAATCTATAGCCACTGAGGACATAGGGATCTTGTCCTATAGACACATGGGATTGAACTCTGCCAATAACTGCAATGTCCCTGGTAATATGCACTTACCTAGCATCTGACTTCACTCCTGTAAGATTTTCCTCTTGTAAGAATGAGTTCAGGAGAGTGATCTTTCATTTACAAAACTATCAGACAATAAATTTTTATTGTTGTAAACTGTTAAATTTGTGATGGCTTGTTATGTAAATAGGAAAACAACACACATCCAGGATCAAGANATTTAAGAGTGACACTCTAGAATTAATCTGAGAATTCTGGTGTACATTCCACTCAACAGTCACTTCCCTGTATCCTTCACCTGGAATATATTTCATACTAATGTCTAAGCACCATTTTTCCTGTCTGAAAAGTCTGATGAAATTATCAACAAACTCTTTTAAGTGTGCACATTTTTAGCATGCCCTCATGCATGCTTGCGTGTGTGTGTGTGTGTGTGTGTGTGTGTGTGCATGCGCGTGCTTGCGTGCATGTGTGTATTTTCATGTGTGCACAGATATGTGTGGAAATTAGGGGTCAACCTCAGGTGTCCTTCCACAGGAGCTATCTACTTTGTTAAGACAATGTCTCTCATAGGGACCTGAGGTTCACTGACTAAGCTAACCTGGCTCACCAGAAGCCCCTGGGGATTCTTTCTCTGCCTCCACAGCACTGATCACAGCAGAGCGCACAGCTTTTTACACAGGAGCTATAGACTGAAGTCCCCAGCATATGCTTGTGTGGAAAGTATGTTACCTACTCAGCCATCCTCTGTTAACCCCTTCTCAACACATTCGTAATGAAACTGTACAGCAATTATCTTCTGTATCCTATCCAAAAATACCTACTGATTAGTTAGGTTTGTTATTTATGCCTACAGATACTAATTGTGTTGTTTAAAATTTTGGAGAAAAAAAACACTCAGTTTATTCTGAGAAATATTACTAAATACTCTGCTTAAAGTTTTATGGATGATAAATACTTGAACTAACTCTTAACATTCAAAGATAATTAGTTAAGTCTGAAGATCAGAGAGTAACTAGAGAAAGAGTAATGATCTNCAAGCATTGGCATGAATTGCATGTTGCATTGATGATTTGAGGACAGAACAGGCACTGGCCGTCAGACTCACATCTTGCCAGCACACTGAGGATATTCCCTTTCTTTTCTTCATATTACCAACCTCGCAGGGTTGGAGTCTGAATAGCAGGTGTTGATGGGTTACTTTGGAATGCATCATTGCCAAGCTGACTACATATTTCCATGGNCTTGATTAATTGATAAGAGGCATTCTTGGTGAGTTGACTCCAAAAGTTTCATCACTGCACTGAAAGGCATGAGGACACAGGGCTTTGATAAGCTCAAGTATGTATTTCCACAGCCAATAGATGTTTCTCATGCAAGTCCTAGTTGGATAGCTGATAGATTTCCCACTTGCATTTTCATTCTCTATGAAGCCCTAACTAATACATGCTTTGTGCATATGTATTAAAGCTTCCGGTTAAGTTTTGCCTGAAGGTTACATTGTCTCGTATTCATTGCTTATCCCTGTTGTATTCATTTTGTCTAGATTTATCATTTAATCACAAGATTTTTCTTAGAATTCTCTTGTAAACTGACATTACTATTTATATCACAAATTTTCTGGTACAAAACCCCAGAGAAATANGAAACTATATAAACACATACNCACACATACATATATATTTATATCTATCTACCTACCTACCTACTTACCTATCATCTATCTATCTATCTATCTATCTATCTATCTATCTATCTATCTATCTTACAGGATAGATTAAGTGGTGCCTATGGTAAACCCCACGTTTTCATGTTTGTGCCTGAACCAAAATAACAGTTGCAGAGTGACCAAACATTATCAGCTATCACAAGAAATGATGTGATTAGTCACTGATCAAGATGCACACCTCCTATCTTCTTGATTTGTGAACTGAAGGGCAACTAAGAATTTCTACTTCATGTACTCAGTGACAATTCATAGATTGCAGTCACTGAAATTTGAGTGTGTTGCTAATTCTATTTAACTAGACTATGATAAATGAGGGTTGTGCACACTGGAGTTGTATTTGCTGGCACTCTCCACTGAAGGACTACTGCTGTCTGGACACTGTATTTTCATCTAATTCACAATTGAAAATTCAGAATATTGTATAAATCAAGTATGAATTTACACTATGTGATAAATCTCTCCTCTTCAGATAAAGACCAGGGCCCATTTCTCATTTTAGCTNCAATGAGTGAATTGAAAATGTGTTCCAATTGCTCAAATTGAGATATTTGATCAATTCAAATCAAAAGAGAACAGCAAATATTTTGGAAAAGTTTGTCTCTAGTGAATTTGTGATCAGAATAGGATTACATCCCTTTAAAATGTTCCTGTCAGCCATATACAAAGCACATGTTCTTTAATTGCTAAAAACTCACCTTAAGCTAAGAGCGGCAGTTCAAAGATCTAAGTTTTGATGCTCATCTCTGTCCTTTATGACTACTGAGCACTTGGGCTCTTCCCAACCCGATGTCCAGAGTGCTCAGCACTGACTCTTTGCTTTCTTACTCCTTTAAGTAGCATAATATGTGGTACAGTAAGTTCTACCCTACTGCTTCATCAAAACTATTAAAGTATATGGACTTTAAAACTATAAATATTATACAAAGTGAAAGTGTAATTTCTTTAACCTGGAATTCATATGGACATGGAGCATGGGAAGCATTCAGTGTCTAAGAACAAACTCAGACTATTTCTCATCTACCAGAACAGGCAGTTTCATTTTATTTGTCTTCATTCTGCTTTTTCCCGTGTGAAGAACAATTCCTTTGATAGAAAAATAAAGGCCAAATGGAAGTCAAATACTCCAATCTCTTTGTTGCTCTGCTAACATTACGCAAACTTCATGGCATAGTGGGCCTAGCCTGGCTCAGTGGGCTCAGCAGGCCTTAAATGTAGCCTAAAACCTTATTTCTGACTCTGAGTTTATTTAACAATTTTTAGCATTTTCTGCAATTTAGTCTTCACTCTACTAAAAATAGCCTCTTTGGCCATGTAATGCACACTTCCCTTTTGACTGTAACTTATGAGCAAACACCATTTATTTCAGTGTTGACTATTCCCATCTTAAACTGTGATTCTTTCAGAGGACATGATCATGGAATAATATATTTGTACTTCTGAATCATTTTGGAAAATTGATGTCCTAAAGTCTACATGCAGATACCATGTAATCCCTTGCTTTTACAGCTTGTCCACAAGTAGCTGTATGTATTTTATTGTCAAGAATGAAGAGGCATGTAAAGTTAGATTAATGTTCTCCATTAAGTGAGAAATCACAATACTTATCTTNGGTTAATACTCACCTTCTTTTGGCTGATATTCTGTTCTTCACCTCCATCTTTTTGCCTGCCCTGTCCCCATTTTTACCCATGTACCACCAGTTTCTTCATTTCATCTTCACATTAAATATATTCTATTACCCTCCCCATTACACATGTTAAGCCTCACCCTAATTGTTTCCTAGTCTTCATCCACAATCACTCCCATATATATATACAGAAAAAAAATTAGAAAAAAAACACAAGCTAGGATATTATTGAAAGAATATGTGCCTGGTTAGTCTCTTTGGGTCCCCGTTACCTGTGTCTTTCCTTATGGCTGAATAAAATTCCATGTTTAAATGCACCATGTTTATTATTCATTCGTTAATGGACATCTAGACTCATTCCATTTCTTTGCTCTTGTGAATAGGGCAGCAATAACTATCAATGCACAGGTATCTCAGTGGTATACTATGGAGTCCATTGGGGTATATAAACAGCATGGGAAAGCTGGGTCAGAGGGTAGTTCTATTTTTAGTGTTTTCAGAGACTTCTACACTCATTTCCATAGTGGCTCCATCAGCACTGACAGAGGACTGCTATTAGTGTTTGAGTGTTTAAGCTTCTTCTTTATGACTCTGTCTTCTTTACCAATTCCCTAACTCCTTGCAGACCTACCAGATTAATGCTTCAGCAGGGGGGTGTGCAATGAACTCCTGCTGTGGCCTCTTCGGGTTAAATGATAGTGAAGTCTGCTAGGGCACATTTCACCTGCGCTGGTGTACTTCAGAGAGCTACCTGAAACTAGCTTGTCCTTGCTCCTTAGATTAGCACACCTTCCTTCTTCTTACTTTATAAAGATGCCTTCTTATAAGCTCATCTCTCATTTTTTATTCTTAACTCTTATCTTTT
>LZPO01076830.1:18105-36180 GCA_001675575.1 Neotoma lepida
TTTTTTTGGTTTTTCGAGACAGGGTTTCTCTGTGTAGCTTTGCGCCTTTCCTGGAACTCACTCGGTAGCCCAGGCTGGCCTCAAACTCACATAGATCCGCCTGCCCCTGCCTCCCGAGTGCTGGGATTAAAGGCGTGCGCCACCACCGCCCAGCTCTTAGATTGTTTCTTAATATTTTGTTTTTCCTTTTAAATAATTAATGTTAATCAGTATTTTTGTCACTTTCACCAATATAACAAGATATGCAGTGAGTCTGAGAGGAGTCATTTCCTTTCCAAGTTTATTGTCATGTTATAGTTTGACTTTGGAATGTCAAACCATGTGTTTGAACATCTGATCTGCAACAAGCGGCACTATTTTTGGAAGGTTGGGAACTTTTATGATGTGGAACCATGCTGGAGGTAGTGGTTTTAAAGTCTGCCTCCACTTCCTGTCTGATCTCTGCTTTCTGTGACAAGCGCAATGTGACCAGCCATCTGAATGTCCCCCCGCCAGGCCCTCTCTGCCATGGTAGACTGCACCCCTTCTTAAAGCTTGAACCCAAATAAATCTTTCCATTCTTCAGTTGCTTTTGTCAGGTGTCTTATACAACAATGGCAACAACAAAAATAACTAATAACACCATCTGTTTAATTTTTTGGTTTTCTCTTGCTTTGTTTAATATTATACTTTAGACAGTAATATGATGGTTCTGTATAGTAAATTATGTTATCTATTAGCTACTAAAGTAGTTTTATCATGTTTTCTTGTCTCTTTGGATTTTGATGATTAATCCTTACTGGAAACTTAGTTCTTATAGAGTATATAAGTGCTTGTCAAGAAAAATCTCCCCCTCCATTGATAAGAATTGTTTATCTTTGTAGTTGTTCATAGGGTTCCCTGCGTTCCTCATTATAGGGCAAGTTGTATGTCTATTATTCTGAAAATTTCTCAAATTTTATCAAATCAAACATTGCTCCTTGATTAATTCTTCAGTCTCTAGAACTTCTATTACTATTGTCTCAGATATGTCAAACTTGTTTTACATTGCTTTCACATTTCATATTCTTTTTTGTGTTATATTCTAAATAATATTTTATGAACCATATTCTTGCTTACTGTTTTTATTCTTGACTGTGTGCAGTGTACTCTTTATCATAGTCAGTGAATTTTAAATTTCAGTATATTTTTCTTAATCTGTAGAAGTTGCATTACTTTTTTCCTAGTATACACAGTCCTGCACTCCTTCTTGTATTTCACATGGTCACTCTGGTCTTCAGACACATGTTTTGAGCATCATCATTTTCTCTATTCACTCTAACTGCACTAAGAGACCTGCTTTGTTGGTGCTTTGTCTCCTTGTGTGTTTTGTTTTTTTCTCTCTGAATGACTGTATTTAAAAAAAATTCTTCAGAAATGTATTTGTTGGTTTTTCTTAATCTGTAGAAGTTGCTTACACACACACACACACACACACACATTCCAATAAATTACATATATAATATATGTTCCAAGAAATTATATATATATGTTCCAAGAAATTATATATATATACATATATATATACATATATATATGTGTGTGTGTGTGTGTATGTGTGTGTGTTTGTTGTGTGTGTGTGTATAAGCATCTTCTACAGATTAAGAAAAATATACTGAAATTATAAACTCATTGGCTTTGTTAAGAAATTCTCCCCCTCTACTGATAAGATATTTTTATCTTTGTAGTTATTTGTAGGATTACCTGTGGTCTTCATTGCAAGACAAATTGTATGTCAATTATTCTGAAAATTTCCTGAATTTTATCAGGTCAAACATACATAAACATACACAAACATACCCACCCATCCCCCCCACATACACATTTCTCATCAGTCACTGGTATAACACTAAGCAAGGCTGGGTTCAGTTAAATTATTTGCTTGAGGTTTTTGAGTTAACATTAACAGTACAAAAATCTCTGTACAAATCCTCATTATGTTTGATTAGTGAAGAGCTGAGGAGGATTTTCTACTCAGCCTTCAGCTAAAAACTGCATATTTCCTGTTTTCTCTTTTTATTTTTCAGGAGTAAACTCTTTTCTTTATGTCAACGTTTAGCCCAAGAATGTGATTTTCTTATCTCACCTCTAAACGCACCTCTCCTTTTAGAAACCTGTGAACAGCTTTCCATGGCATTCAATACGTGTTCATTGCAGAAAGATATTTAAGAACAATACAACAGAAATTCTAAATGATAAGACAAACCCTGTCCTTAGAAGTCTTCAGTATAGATGGTGCAAGAGCTGTCCCAGTGTGATGGCTAGTATTATTGTGAAACCATCCTCTAGGTGGCAAGTCTCTGAGGATATCTGTCAGGGACTTTCTAGATTTAAGTTGCTCTCTGAGAATGTCTATGGGGGAATATCTTGAGTACATTAGTGACGTGGGAAGACCTACCCACAGTGGATGGCACCATTCCTTAGACAGGAAATTTGGAACTAGTATGCCTGAACTTACCCTCTTCCAACTGCTGACATATGTGAGCAGCTGCTTTAAGCTCCTGCTCCATTTACTTCTTTGCCTTGTTGAGAGGTGACCTAGCACTGTGAGCTAAGATAAAGTTTTTCTCCCTTTGGTTACTTTCATGGGAGTATTTTATCACAGACAAGAAACTACTAAAACCAATTTAGGTGTTTAGGATGTAACCTGAGGTTATATTAACATACAAGGCTTAAAGGTTTGAGATTCTTAAGATGATGATTTAGTAAAAGATCATTTCAAGGACAGGGTTGCAGACACAGAAGGAAGGCCTCCAAGAATTTTTGATTGTTCTGCTCTTCAGATTGTTTTTAGCTTGCTAATCTTATTGAAATTTGACAAAAATACAATCCCTTTTCCAATGCAAATTTTTTTCTAGCCTTTACTTGGTATTTTTTTGTCTCAATATAATATCCCATTACAAATTTTATGTTCTTTTATAGAATATATCTCTATTAAAAACAACTGAAATATGTTATAAGCCATGATTTTTNTCTTGTTTTGGTGCCATTTCACTTTTTCTTTTAGTTGAAAATAGATTCTTCTCTTATACAATAATCCTGACCACAGTTTTCTCTCCCCCAACTCTACTCAACTCCTCCCACCAACTTCCCCCAGATGCACTCCCCATCCATTTCTTCTTCAGAAAAGAGCAGGCCTCCAAGACATGACAGTCAAATTCGACAAAACAAGGTACAATAAGACAAGGCAAAAGCCCTCATACCAAGGCTAGACAAGGCAACCCAATAAGTAGGAAAAGAGTCCCAAGAGCAGGTAAAAGAGTTAGAGACTCACCCAAACCTACTGTTAGGAGTCCCACAAAAACACCAAGCTAATAGCCATAACATATATGCAGAGGACCTGGCATAGAACCAGGCAGGCCCTGTGCTTGCTGCTTCAGTGTCTGTGAGCCCATGTTAGCCCTGTTTAGTTGATTTGGCGAGCTATGTTCTCCTGGTGTCCTCTATCCCCTACAATTTTTCCTTCCCCTATTCCACAGGTTCCATGAGCTCTAAGAGGAGGAACCTATTGGGGACCTCTAGTTTAGACTCTTCCTTTGCATAATGTCTGGCTGTGGGTCTCTACACCCACTCCCATCTGCTACTGGAGGAAGTCTCTCTGGTGATGACTAGACAAGGCACCAATCTATGAGTATATTAGAATATCATTAGGATGATTTCATTCATTTTTTTCCAGGCCTATTTGGTTCTATCTTAGGTCTCTGGGCTATCCAGTCTCTGATTCCTAGCCATCTAGGCAGTGTAGGTGCATGGGTTCCCTCTTATATAATGGGTCTCAATTTAAACCAGACATTGGCTGGCCACTCACACAAGTTCTGGGTCACCATTGCCCCAGCACATCTTACAGGCAAGGCATATTATAGGCCAAAGGATGTTGCTGGGTTGGTGTCCAGGTTTATTTTTCTATAGACTTTGGAGTACCTTTTTACACCAAAGGGATTAGAACATAGGGGTTAAGGCTCCAAGTCTGCAGCTGCTTGACCTCTCTATGTTCAATGAGCTGAGTGGAAATTGTCCTTGGCAATGGGGCCTTGTTGTCAGTATTTGGAGAGCAATACTCTATCGTAGTATAAGCCTGGGTTGTTTAGGGATTTCCATGGGACCCCTATGGCTAACAATTCAACCCAATGCAAACCAATCCCACCACTGGAAGCCTTTCCTGGTTATAAAAGATGGCCAGTTCAGACCCTGAATCCTTCATTGCTATGAGTCCTCACTAGGGTCACTCTCATAGATTCCAGGAAGTTTCCACTGCACCATGTTTCCACATATCCCCAAATGCCCCCCCCAATTCCAGCTGTCTCTCCCCACACTCTCTCCCTCCATCCTTTTTCTACAACAGAACCCTCCTGCTCCCTTCCCCACTTGCACCTAGTTCATCCTCAAAATCTCTTCTATTTCTTCTTCCCAGGGAGAGCCATGCTTTCTGCCTAGAGATCTCCTCATTATCTAACCTCTCTGGGTTTGTGGATTATAGCTTGATTATCATTTACTTAATAGTTAATACNCACTTATAAGTGAATACATACCATATTTGTCTTTCCGGGTCTTGATTANCTCACTCAAGGATGATTTTTTTCTAGTTCCATCCATTTGCCTATAAATTTAATGGTNTCATTGTTTTTAACAGCTGATTAATACTCAATTCTGTAAATGTTCCACTTTTTGTTTATACAATCTTCTGTTGAGGGTAATCTAGGTTGTGTCCAGTTTCTGGCTCTTATGAATATAGCCTCTATGAACAAATTTGAGCAAGTGTCCTTGTAGTAGGATGGAGTATCCTTTGGGTAAACATCAGAGTGATACAGCTGGGTTTTGAGGTAGATTGATTGCCAATTTTCTGAGCAACTGTCATATTAATTTCCATAGTGACTGTACAACTTTATGCTACCACCGCCCCTTTCCCCACATCCTCACCCAGCAAGAGCTGTCACTTGTGTTATTGATCTCAGTCATTCTGACAGGTGTAAGATAGAATCTCAAAGTAGTTCTGATTTGCATTTCCCTAATTGGCTAAGGATTTTGAACATTTCTTTAAGTGTTACTCAGCCATTTGAGATTCCTCTGTTAGAGTTCTCTGTTTATATCTATATCCCATTTTTAAATTGGATTACTTGATTTGTTGATATCTAGTTTGAGTTCTTCATATATTTTGGATGGTAGACCTCTAACAGATGTGGAGTTGGTAAAAGTCTGTTCCCATTCTGTAGGCTGCTACTTTGTCCTATTGATGGTGTCCTTTGCCTTACAAAAGCTTTTCAGTTTCATGAGGTCCTATCTGTTAATTGGTGATCTTAGTGCCTGCACTATTGGTGTTCTCTTCAGAAAGATATCTTCTGTAGTAATAAGTTCAAGGCTATTCCTCACTTTTTCTTCTGTCAGGTTCAGTGTGCCTGGTTTCGTGTTGAAGTCTTTGATCCAGTTGGACTTGAGTTTTGTGCAGGGTGATAAACATAGATCTATCTGGATTCTTCTACATGCAGACATCCAGTTTGACCAGCACCATTTGTTGAAGACGCTTTTTTTTTTTCAATGTATATTTCTGGATTCTTCATGAAAAATCAGGTGTCCATAGGTATATGGATTTATGTCTGGGTCTTCAATTTGATTCCCTTAATCAAAGCGTCTGTTTTTATGCCAATAAAAACCATGTGGTTTTTATTACTATAGCTCTGTAGTCCAAGTTGAAATCATGGATAATGATACCTCCAGCAGTTCTTTTTATTGTTCAGGATTGTTTAGGGTCTTTTATTTTTCCATATGAAATTGAGAATTGTCATTTCAAGGTCTGTAAGGAATTGTGTTGGAATTTTGATGGGGATTGTATTGAATCTATAAATTGTTTTTGTTAGAATGGCCATTTTTAATAGGTTAATGCCATGGATTCATGATCANTGGGGATCTTTCCATCTTCTGATATCTTCTTGAATTTCTTTCTTCAAAGACTAAAAAATTTTCTTATACAAGTCTTTCACTTGCTTGGTTAGAGTTATCCCAAGGTATTTTATATTATTTGAGGCTATTGTGAAATATGTTGTTTCCATGATTTACCATTGCTTTCTTGATGATAACTACTCTGTGTGGGGTGCGATGTCATACCAAAGTAGTTTTGATTTACGAAAGATTGATATTGATGTTGAACCTTTTTAAAATATTTATTAACCATTTGTAGTTCTTTCTTTGAAAAATTTCAGTTATATACCATTTGTGGTGGTTTGAATCTAATTAGTCCCCATAAGTTCATAGGGAGTCACACTATTGATAAGTGTGGCTTTGTTGGAGTATGTATGGCCTTGTTGGAGGAAGTATGTCACTCTAGGGACAGGATTTGAGGTTTCCTATGCTCAAGATACCACCCAGTGTGACACTCATTCTACTTCCTGATGCCTGCAAGATGTAGGACTCTCACCTATTTCTCCAGCACCATGTCTGCCTGTATGCCACCATATTCCACCATGATGCTAGTGGACTGAACCCCTGAAACTGTAAGTGAGCCACCTGATTAAATGTTTACCTTTATAAGAGTCATAATGTCTCTTCACAGAAATTAGAAACCCTAACTAACACTATGATTCAATTTTTAGTGGATTGTTTGGTTTCTCAATGTTTAGGTTTTTTTTAAGTTTATTATATATTCTGGGTATTAATCCTCTTTCAGATGTACAGCTATCAAATTTTTTTTTTTACCATTCTGTTCTTCACTTGATTAACAGTCTCCTTTGTTATACAGAAACTTCTAAACTTCATAAGAACCCATTTTCTAGTTATTTGCTGTATTCCCTGAATGGCTAAAGTCTTATTCAGAAAGTTTTTACTTACACCTATATCTTGAAATATTTCCTATATTTTCCTTTAGTGGTCTCATAGTTTCTGGTTTTACACTAAACCATTTGATCCACTTGGATTTGATTTTTATGCAAGGTGAGTGATAAGAAGCTAGTTTCATTCTTCTGTTAGGTAGGTATACCTAACTTGGGGGCCATTGGTTATAAACACCCATATCACAATTACCTTTGGACTCCACCTCCAATTTCCTGGTAACCTATAAAAGGGAAGCATCACAACTGTCCTTCTTTCAGATTTAAATCACCACATTAAAAGGTGGAAGTTTCAGGACTTTGTTGAGANCCATTAAGGGCCTGTTCAAACTAATGGAATGGGAGTTCTACTTCTGGCCCTGGGTGGAGACAAGATGTTTCTAATCTTGCTCCATAAATTAGAATATTATATACTACTGTTTCCTTCATTATGAGTTAAGACAGCTGTTTGCATCAATCACCTGGCCAGAGAAAGCTCCTCACAAAAGTTTATTCAACTCAAGACACACTAACAATGTGGGAGGAATTATTATCTCCTTAATGAAATAGCATACTTATAGCACCCAGAAGCTGCATCCCTTGATGCAGTTGATTGATGATTGTCATTGTTTAACAGTACCTGATTTTGTGAGTTCTAACTCAAAAAGCATAACTCCCAGTTCTATTTTTCTTTCTTTAGATAGAAACTCAAATCTTATGCTTGCATTGGTGTTCTTTCTCTGAAGACACTGTCCTTCAGCTTCCTTCATGTTGCTTCTAGCAGACATCCATTACTAAACCAACCTGATTTCTTGCTCTCTTACTCAAATGTGGTAGCTATCTCTCTTCCTCTTATCTATCTCTCTTCTCCTAGCTGCTAGAACCTAGCACCTGCTGAGATTTACAGCTTGTCTGCTCTGTTAGTTTTCTCTCAAATTTCAATAACATAGTCCCCAATTGATTGACTCCATTTTTAAGTTACTTAATCAAGTAGAGTAAGAACGCATAAAAGAGTACCTTGGTTTCTTGTAACACTTTTCCATGTAGGCATCCAGTTTCCCTAATACCATTAGTTTAAAATGTATGTTTTACATACTTTTTTTCTCCTGTGAGTGTTTTTGACATTTTTGTGAAAAACTGGGTAGCTGATGATTTTACATCTGGGTTGCCTACACTGTTCCATTGATCTATATGTCTTTTTTGGTTTATTATCATGCTGGCTGGTTTTGTTACTATGGCTCTGCAATATACTTTGAAATCAGGTGGTAATATCACCAATTTTTCTTTCAGCATTACTTTGGCTAGTGAGATTTTTCTCTATTCTCAAATTTTTAGGTTGAAAGTACCACCCTGCCTCTAACTCCCCAATGGCAGTACAAGTGACAATGTCCTAGATAGAAGGACTTTGGCCAGGTAAATAGAATGATTGCTATTGGATAAACAGAAGCCTAAAGGCAGTTTCTGTTTACCAGGAACCTCTCTTAATCCATCCCCAAAGGTCAATAATGTAGGGCAAGAGCACCTACTTCCTGGGTCAATCTGAACAGCCTGCATCAGCTCCAAGACCCCCACCCTGCTGACTGACATATGAAATTAACTTGCTTCTCTATGTTCCACCCATCTCTTAAGAGATAGCCTAGGAAGTTTGATTCTCAATAAGCCTTTCTTTCTATCATGGAGTTGTTTAGTTTAGCAATTGCTTACATTTGGTCCCAAAACCCAGGAGAAAAACACTGGGTCCCCTTCTCAAAGGCTCTTGCCCCTTCTAACATAATGGAACTACCGATTTGGCCCTCCTGAGTATGGATCATTGTGTACGCTGGCTTCTGCCACTCACAATATTCAACTTCAAATTTTAGAGTCCACCTCTCCAGCCATTTTTCTCCACCTGCTGTGCCTAATTGTTTTTTCTCACCTTGGGTAAGTATCCTTGTGGAGCTCCTGCTCTGTCTTTCTCTCTCAATCTCTCATTGGCTCACTGGAGCCTGCTGTCTCTTTGGCTCACTGGAAACTTCTCAACAAAAGTCATGTCAGGCAGTCTCACTTCATTCTCCTGGGTAGCCATTACATGGAAAGTGATGCCTCTCTAGTGTGATTTAGGACTTCTCTCTGATGAGTTTCTTTTCTTTGGGGGACAACCTGGGGTTGAGACTCTGTTCCATGGCACTTACCACCTACCTTTTTTCCCAGCCTCCTTGTGTCTCTGTTCCTATGCTATTTGAATCCTCCTTCTGGTGGCATTCATTTTTATGGCCTCTTTTTCTAATTCTTTCCCACCTCTTCCTTCCTCTGCTCTTGGAAATTCTTTACTGACATGCTTTTAAGCATGTCTTCTTTCCCAGGTGCTCTGTCTCTTGCTTGCTCCTAGAACTTGCTCTGTTTCTTCCATTGCCTATTAGAGCCGAAACTAACTATAGGTTCTTATGAGACTCATCAACTTCATTTGCCTGTCTTTTCAAATCTCTTTCCCTCCTTGGACTCATGTTTTCCATTAAGCCTTACTGCTTTATTTTTATTTTTATTTTACTACAATAAGATTTGGCCTCAATACAAACTTAAAAATTAGTTTCATTGAGCAGAAAATGGCACATCCAATTTTTAAATCCTCACAGATTGTGACAATTCCTGCAACTTCAGAAGCAAATGTTCTGAAAAGTCCTTTTATGTCTACNCTTTCTTTGTTCTCTTATTCCAAAAATTCCTTATCACTTTCTAAACCTTCTTTATTCTTTTCTCTTGTCCCTCCCTATAACCACTGAGTTCAGTCTTACAAATAATCAAATGTCTTTGGGTATGGATAATATTAAAATATTGTCACATGCTATTCTACTATACTGAAACCAACCAACCAACAAACAAAGAAAAACTGGCTGTAGAGATGGGATTTGGCCTGACTGCTCTTGACCCAAGCACATTTCTTTAAAGCTTGCCTCCAAAGTCTCTGTCCTGGGTCAGGCTGGCCACCTGACTCTGTAACAGGGAATAGAACAAAACAAAATGGCCCAGTAAAACACTTTGCACTTGGGAACAGTGCATTTTCAATAGAAGTTACTGATGGCTAAATGCAATGGAAATGTTTTGTTCTCTAAATTACCNCCACCCCTACCTTTTCCCCTTGGTGTTGTTAACTAATTTTGAAGCTTTTGTTGAAATGTAAACTTCCTTTATCTCAGGATTCGTAATATCATTAGGGTATGGATTTTAAAAATCTATAAAATCCTAAGCAGAGAAAAANTTTTCTTAAAGCTAGTAACAAAAAGGGGGGTGGTATTTAAAAATCTATGTATAGGTAATTTTAATTTGCTACAATATACCACATATGTAAGTTGGATGCAATTCTTGTTTAGAAAAATAGATGGTTTGTTGTATTTTATCTTCCCTTGACTAAGAAGACAATACCAGGCCTCTAAGATATTTTGATAAGGATGGATTTTTTATGGTGATTTTTGTCCTAGGAATAAAAATAAGAGATGAGAACAATAGCATAAATCTTGTTTATAGAAAATAGAACTTACTAACAAAGTATGGAAGGTTTATAAATTCCCAAGGGTATAATGGTCTGTTCAGGAAAACAGAAACTGACTTAAAAATATATGCCTAAGCATTTACATTTTTACTAACTTTGTTAAGCTTTAGCTATTTGGAGAAACTGAGTCATATTTAAAAAAAAAACTATGATATTTTACAAAAGTATACTATAAAAGGATCAGAAAATGAGGTTCTCAGTCTGTGCACTGTATTTATGGTTTAAAGTTTATTTTGATTCTAAAGGGTTTTCTATTAAAAATTATAAACATTAAGGCTAAAACTTACTAGATGATGGTTCTCGAATCCCTCAAAGAGATCTCTTGAATATGAAGTTTGGTTATATAATGAACAAGTAGAACCTATTCTTATAATTTCCTTGGCTTATTGCCAAGTGATGGAAAAAAATCTTTTTTAAACCGTTGCTATTGACATTGTGTTTTTTATGAAATTCTGAGGCCTCCAGCACATCTCCTACTAACAACTGATCAATTTCATCATTACCTTGTGCTAGAGGGCCTGGTAGACCCGTATGGGATCTAATATGTGTTATATATGAGGAATGATTTCTTTCTTGTAACTGACATCCCTCCACTGCTGCTCAAGCACTCATGTGGGCAGGCCTAGAGACCTTCCAGGTTCTAGGGCTTCAGTAATGCCACATGCTGGTGATATGGCCAACTTGCCAGCTCATTTTATAGATAAAAACATCAAGCCTTACTTTTCCTAAAGCTACTAGTTTTCTTAACATAAATAAATTATTTAAATGCTTCAGATTACTTTCCCCTTCTGTGATATTGTTATATTAAGATTTTAGAATTTCAGATTTTAACGTCAATAGAGTTCTGATGCAGTTTGGGTCACAAACTCAGGATTTTGGATTTTCTTTGGCTGTCTTACAAATATAAACTTATAGGTATGAGTCTACTGCTGTTTTTCAGATGTCTCACCCCTGCTCCAGATAAAGGAGTTTTCCTCACCTGTCTATTCCCAAGGATGGCATTTTTCTCCCTTTCCCAGTTACTAGGACCATGGGCTTAAAAGTTCCAAATAAGTTCATAAATTTTAACTCTTGTCTCTAGTCTAGTCTCTAGTTTCAGTGGGCTTCCATTTGGCTGACTGACACTTCCAGGCATTGGCTGCTGACTTCAACCTGTGACACATGGACTTGCTGAAAGCTGATATGGACCAAGTCAGCTGATATGAATGTTCCTTGTTTCCAGCTGGATTAAACCAGATGATTCTGGTAATGCCCCATTGCCTAAACTCCCTTCTTACCTTCGACTTGCCTTTCAGCCTCCTCAGGCTCTGGTCACCTGTGCCCCATTTCAGCATGAAGCAGTTACGGAAGAGAATACATCACCCTGTGCTCTCTGTTCCCAAAGGCTAAGTTAAAGGTAAAACTCCTGACATAGGGGACAAATTGGCTCCCTAATGCCCATTGATAAAACAGGAAACTAGACCCAATATTGTCAATTGATAGATTTATTAACTAAAATGGTTCTGCAATAGGATAAGACACTTGACCTTCTTTATGCAGAAGGGGTAGTATATGACCTTAAGATGTAATTATTTCTATATAAATCATCCAGGATTATAATCTGGCTGTACTCAAAGATCATAACCACAGGGCCTTAAAAATGGTCATAGATGCAGAGATCACTGATAATGGCTTAAAAGGGTCTCTCCTTACTCAAGGTCTATTCAGGCTTAAGAATGTAAGTCTCCTTGTCCTTGCTAAATTTAATCTGTTCAGTTGATGGAGTTTCTGGGCCCCTGAGAGGGTTGTTTTCCCAGAGTTTGGTCATATCCTGACTCACAAGTCTCTTTTCTCCTGTTCCCATTTGGCCCTGGGATGTTTTCCTTGTCATTCTTTGCTTTCTCAGGAGACAGTAAGTCTTAGCATATGGAAGCTGCTAACATCCGAAACAGTAAGATGATAGTCAGCCATTCATACCTAAGAGACAGGCAGTCCTCAAATGCTCAGAGATCTGCAGAATATGGCATTTAAAATGTTGATCAAAAAGCTTATTATATCAAACAGAGATTCTCAGATCCTAACAGTGACCCAAGGTCTCTGAAGAAGAATATGAGGCACCATGATGTCTCCACCTGGATGATAGCAACACTGACCTCTGGGTAAGATACCTCAATGTGAAACCTGCNACCAGGATCCAGCCAGACTGTGAACAAACAGCAGGACATCAGAGAATTGATTTTACCCCTTTTGCCTGGACAAAGTAAGATCAGTCTTCTCTATGCCCCTCTTTTATAGGAAAAACTCCTACCTTAGGGGCCTAGTGGCCAAAGATTTATGCTGTTCTGATACTTCTGCCTCCAAGATGTGGAAACCTGGGTATGGACTGGTCCCTGTCATTTTTAATAGATTCAAAAGCTGTACAATTTATCCTTCTCAGATCTCTGATTCCATTTGATGACCAGGCTTTGGTTCAGCTGCCCTCTCAGTTCTCTATATAAAATTCATAGGTCTGCTTCTCCTAGGGCTACTACTAGGTCTAGACACAATTTACCTCGCTACCAGCTCAGATAAACTCACAGAACAGATTTCAATATAACTTTTTACTATTGACTGCTCTCAGTATTTCCTGGAGAATTAGATTAAAAAAAAAAAAAACCAACAACTTTAAGGTTTGTTTATATGAAGATAGGAAAGCTGTCTCACTTCTGTTCATTTACATATCCTTCTCAGATCTGATGATGTTCACTCACTCAATCACTTCCATTCAGTAAATTTCCTCTGGTTATAGATTTAAAGATGCGTTTCATTGGGCTGAAACCAGGCCCTAAAAAAAAAATGTTCATATCTTTTAACCCAAAGCCATAGAGCCTTTTGCTATGACACCAAGACGTAAATCTGTTCCAGTTTTACACACTTACAGGTTCCTGCATAGGTCTACCCCTCCTGCCAGACTTTTGACAAGACCAATCCTCAGGGGCTCTTCAGATATACCACCAGCCCTTGCACCATCTCTAAGGATCCCAATCACCAACTGAGGATGCCAACCAGGTGAATACTGACAGGTTAACTTCACCCACATGCCCATTCATAAAAACTCTGTTATCTCCTAATTCATTGACACTTTTTACAGGATGAATAGAGGCATTTCNACCTCCAGAGAAAAAGCAGATGTGATGGCTCCTGTACTCCTAATTTGGTATGCCATTCCCCCAGGCTCCTGGAATATCAATCACTGCTGCAACCTGCCTTCTCAGCTCCCTCAAGGAACACACCCTTGAGGCCTCCACAATGATGCTTCTTCACNCACACCTGCGGCCATTTGTGACCCCAACTCCAACTTTCCCTTTCCACTTTGCCCCAAAATGAGCAGAAAGCAGTCTCAAGAATTCAGCACCCTTGTTTCCCCACTTGCTATCCAAAACTCACTTTTTTATAATAATCAAAATAGGGGGATGTTAGTATTCTGACCTACCCCTTGGAGATCCGCCCAGCATCCTGATGTCATCTTATATTAAAGCTCCCTTAACAGGAAAAAACGCCTCCCTCCTCTTACCAGAGGTAGCACACACCTCTCTCTTTCCCTCTCTATCTCTCTCTCTCTTTTTTCTCCTTCCCTCCATTCCTCTCCCCTCCCCCCAAGCCCCAAAAGAAACTTGCCACGTGAATATCACATCTGTCCTGAGTAACTTTCCACCGTCTGCCTGGCTGCATGGCTTGTCTCACCTGGCTCGGGGCACCTTGGCTCCAAATCCCGCCAAGACGTCCTGCACGCTGTATCATTTCAATGATGATGGTGAAGTGTGAGGCTGGCTGTCACTGCGTAGCATGTCTGAGCAGAGAATACAGGTGGTGCACAGCCTGGCTGAGGACAGCTGCCACTGATGGTATGTCAGCAGCCTGAGGAGTGGGTCCAGGGAAAGCCCACAACACATGGGAGAAAAGGAGCCAAAGAAACAGCTGTGTGTATGGAGGAACATGCAAATGTAGTACATGTGACCAGTGGGAAGTGAAAACACAGAGCTGCCTGAAGGCAGAGATGGCCCGTGGTGAGGGGCTAATTCTGGTGGTGTTTGGATCCCAAGANCCTGTGGCATTTGGGGCTTGTGGAGATTGCTATCGAGAGGCTGCAACAGGAAAATCTCAGACTTGCTAGAGGGCTTGGGGAAGAAACGGAAAACCTAGCTGGTACTGCAGTGACTGCCTGGTGCATTTCTGGTGAGTGCTGGCAGCCGCTGGTGGCAGCAAAGCCATGGGCAAGTGGCTATCTGGTGAATTCATGTCCCAAAAGTTGGTCTCCAGATGAAGTGTAAATCTAATTAATCTTATCAATAAAAACCAGGAGTCAGATATCAGGGTAAAACCTGAAAGATCAGAGAAGCAGGAGAACAGCCACAGTTGTTTCATTCCTCTTCCATTACTCCAGTCCAAAAGGGCTGAGATCTTATCTCAGCCCCACCTTACCACTTCCTGTCCCTCTCTCTATAGTCCTCCAAACCTCTATGGTTAGCTAGTGGTTATCTCTGCCCTCTGACTCCAAGTAAGCTTTATTTGTCAGAACACAAACAACATATCACACAACAAGTGACTGGGGGTTTTGGGCAAATGAGAGGACTCATCTTTCCTCCTGTTACCTGTCTTTCCAAAGAGCTAACTACAATAGTTAGGTGATGGCAATCTTTCTTATGGGTGCTAGCAGCAGCCTCCATATGGGCATAGGAGACCTCTAAGATCATCGTTAGTCCTCTCACTAGACTGGCTCAGGACCTCCTATGACACAAGAGCTTTCCTATGTTGTCCTTTTTTAAGCTTCAATTTGTTCACACCACCTTCTTAGAAAATCCTGATATCTCACTTATTTTTGCCCTTCTCTAAACCCTGGTACACTCCGTCCCAAGGCCACTACCCTCAGTCATTCCTGCCTAGAATCACTTGAAACCCTCACCTACAAAATCTACAACTTTCTATTTCCCCTCTGTCATATCCTGACTATACTCAGTTCATAGATGGAAGCTCATCTCTCGGCTGCACTGGCTCCCACCAAGCAGACTATGCCGTAGTCTCATCTGATGAAGTTATCGAGTGTACCCCTTTACCACCAGGCCCTACTAATGATACAGCTTTGGAAAATACTTTCCTTGACAGGACTGCTAAAGTCAACCAATACCCTCACCTTACAGCCTCTATTTTCCTCTTGTTTCCTCCAAGCTTAATTCCTACAGACTCTGAATCCCTCCCAACTGCAGGCCTTATCTTCACCAGACAATTTAGCAGTCCTGCCACCTGCTGCTACAGCAGCAAGCAGGCCTGGCCAGATCCTCCATGGAGGCTGCAGCTGCCTGGTCAATCCATTCTATAGCTAGAGAATACATTCTGGCTTTACAATAACTTGGGGTGCAAAGATGTACATGTTGCTTGCTGATGATACAAATATGAGAGCTTTAAAAGAAAGTTTAAATTACCCGNGTCTCTTAAATTAAACAGCTTGGAATTGAGGTTCAATTACCTGTCAGCCAAAGTTAGTTTTAAGTATAAAAGTCAGGCCTTGCCTTTTCCTAGAGTTAACAAGACAGGTTTCAATAAAAAAAGGTAAAGTAAACTCAAAACTACTATGCTGTTGTCACTGATTTTAAAATTGCTTTTTACTATCCCTTTATGCTCTAATGACAATTTTCAAAGAGACTAGCTTTTTCAATGACTGCTGGCAACAATCAAGCACCTACAGCTCATGGTAAATGACTGGTTGTTTCCAGATGGAAAGGAAAAGCAACCATTTAAGATTAAGATGGCTGGATAGTTCCAGAATGGAAAGATGCAAGTTGTGTGGGACTAAAGAAGTGATTTAAGGTTCATGAAAAATGAGACTTAAAGATGAGGCATATGAGGCTAAAACTTCAAAGTTAACATATTAATCAGTGGAGTTCTGATAAGTTCTTAATCTAATCTTGATAACAGTTATGAGCACTGGCTGCTAAAGTTTTTTTAAAAAATAATTAAAATCGTCATAGAGGCTCAATAATATAAATTTTCTTTGATTGTTTTCTTTTCTAAATATCTTTTCTAAATATAGACTTAAAAATTCTTCTCATTGTGTTGGAGACGTTTCTGTCTCATCTCTATGTATGCAGGCCTCTGGATAGAGAAAAGAGTGTTCATGCTTCTATCATGTTAACAACTTTTCAGGCTTTATTTTGCTATGGTTTTAGGGAGGTATGACTTGGATCCATCACCTGTCAGTCAACAGCTTAAGCTCTCCTCCTAAAATTGCCTAGCTCTAAGGTTGGGCACTTTTCTCCCCATACTGTTAGGGGCTCTCTTTTCCCTCTGGACCTCCCAGATAGCATGACAGGCCTGGAAGTTTCAAGTATACACCCAAGATTAGGATCCCCCTAAGCATCTTAACTTTACCTTCTGTTCTAATTTATATCTATGCCAGCAGATTTCCACCCAGCTGGTAGATACCATCTATGAATCAACCTTACCCCTTTGAGTACTCCAAAGCAGTGAGACTTCAATTTGCTTACAACAGAAAAGGCAGGCGCTTGCCTCTGTCTCAATGAAGGATGTTGCTATGTGAACCAGTCCTGCCAAGTGGAAGAGAGGACTGAAAACTTATACAAACTAGCTTACAAACTATGGCCTTCAGGTACCAGCTCCAATGTGGGATTCTCCATATGGTCCTCTCTGGGGCCTGGCTTCTACCACTCCTCTGCCCANTGGGCTCTATCATTCTCTTAATAATGATCCTTGTGATTCTCTTCATGTTCCTTTAGGAGAATCAGGAAACCAGATGCTTTTGACAGAATTTCATCAGGTCTGCTACCATCAACTGCTAGCTTGAGCCTCTGCTTTGGACCAGCATTCCAGACCTCCCTTCTCAAGCCCCTAATCATCGGGAAATAGCCAGAGGGTTATCATTGTCCCTTATAATCAACAGAAGGATGGAGCTTCAGGTCTAAAGTGCTTCCATCAAATGTCAGTGCTAGTGATAATGTCCCAAACAGAAGGGCTTTGGCCAGGTAAACAGAAAGGTTGTTATTAGGTAAATAGAAGCCAAAAGGTGGGTTTCTGTTTATCAGAAAAGTAGATTTTGTAAGCCAGGTTTTTGCTTACCAGAACCCTCCCTGAGTCTGTCCCCAAAGGTCAACTGCCTCACACCGGGGAGCCTAGTTTTCAGGTCCATCTGAACATCCTGTATCAGTGCAAAGGCCCCCACCCTGCTGACTAATATAAAATCTGCTTGCTTTCCCATCATTTTCTCTCTGTCTCCTAAGAAATAACCTTGAAAGTTTGGCTCCTAATAAACCTTTCTTTCTACCCATGGAGTGGTCTAGTTTGGTGGTTTTACTGTGCCCTGTATTATACAAATGTGTTTTAAAACTGTTTTTTCTGCTGGACATGATGGCACATGCCTGTAATCTCAGTACTCAGGAAGGAGAGACAGGCAGATCTCTGTGAGTTAGAGGCCAGGGTGGTCTACATAGCTAGTTCTAGGCCAGCCAGGGCTATATGGTGAAACTCTGTCTCAAAAACTCTGTCAAAAAAAAAAAAAGAAAATGCTTTCTCTATTTCTCTGAACAATGGTTTAAGAATTTTAATGGGGATTACAATGAATATATAGATAAGATACTAATTTTTACAATACTGATTNAGGCAATGTTTGAGCATGGGCAGTGTTTCAATCTTATAGCAACTTCAAATTTTCTGTAGTATTTTGAAATTTTAATTGTATATATCTTATACTTCCTTAGTTAGGTT
>LZPO01076831.1:13162-24942 GCA_001675575.1 Neotoma lepida
GTAAATGTGAACAATTGCATGCATCATCAAAACGTAAAACAGCATCTGAGTGACCAGCCACTGCTTGCTTCAATTTACTGCCGTTTATCATTGGTTTTTAGGTCTGGCTGGTTGAGCTTCCAGCCCTGAAGCTAAGGNAGTGAATGTATGAAATGATCTCAGTTAATGTGGGAAAAACATTTGAGGCCCTTTGTTTTCAGGTATGAATGACTCCCCACCTATAGACATCTGCCATGTATCTTTCTCTGTGACATGACATGGCAAAGCTAGCTGAGTGCTAGGTGCAGTATGCTGGAGTTTCCAAACTGGAAGTTTCTCTTCCTCTTTAGGTCTTTGGCACTTACCACTGTGGAACACACAGCTCAACGTGCATGGTCAGTTATGCTCCAGGTAGAGGGCTACTTGGAGTCCTTTTCAATCCTGTCCTCGGAAGCTTCTAGAGAGCAGATGCAAAGAGAAGCAGATCTATGTGACCCTTAGCCAGTTCCAAAATGGGTTTTTAAATTATGTATGCATTTGAATGAGGGAAGATTGCTCTGGCACAAATTTGAAAGATAAGTTAGATAGGAGGAAATGTATGGATGAATGTGGAAAACATAATTAAATGCACTCATGGTGAGCAGGAAAACCCAGTGTCATCTGTCACTTTTGAAAGGTCACCAATTCCCTCAGAACTATTTTTCCCCATTTATTTGATCTTACTATCTAGGTGGGGGCTGGGGAGATGGCTCATTTGGTCAGGTGATTAATACACAAGCTTGTGGACCTGATCTTAGGGCACAAGAGCAAACCTACATATCTGGACACAGTGGTGCATGTCTTTAACCCCAGCACTGGGGAGGCAGAGATAGGAGGGTCCCGGAAGCTTGGTGACCAGAGAAGCTAGAGGAATCAATGAGTTCCAGATTTTGTGGCAGACTTTGTCTCAATAATGGAGCTGGTGACTGATTAAGGAAGTGTCAACTCCTTTCTTCAACATGCATATGCAGGCAGGTATGGACTTGCCTGCACGCAACTGTGCATAGATACATATACATGAACACACACAGGTGCACACATGCACAGACACATGTATATACTTTTTTAGGCTTTGATTTCTAAATATTCCACACTCAACAGTCAGTACAGTTAAGCTCCAAAATCGAGTACTATGACCACATGGCTCACAATCTGTCTTAACTCCTGGTACAGGCCACAGTCTCAATGAGCTGATGTTTTGAAAATGTGCTCTCTCAACTGACTGACAGAGAACTCTGTATCTTTTTTCTTAATTTTCTAACACTGTTATTTATTTTTTAATAGAAAATATGTGTGTGACTAAAGTATAGAGATGGTGACATCTCTGAGGGCTTACGCACAGAAGCTGGACAGTCACAAGTGACTGACTTCAAGCAATCAAATTTACCTGTTCACTGTGTGTCCATAAACTGATTCCATAATATATACTTCTTTCTGGACAAAGGCAGTCATGTTGCCTTTATTCAAGCATTTTTTTCTGAATAAAATCTACTACATGTAGCTAAATCACCACTCTACAATGAATGCCTTTGTCTTAATTTGGCTTCCTATTGCTGTGATGAAACACCATGACCAAAAGCAAGTTTGGGAGGAAACGGTTTACTTAGCTTAGGCTTACACATCCATAGTTCATCACTGAAGGAAGTAAGGACAGGAGCTCAATCAGGGTAAGAACCTTTAGACAGAAGCTGATGCAGAGGCCATGGTGGGGTGCTGCTTATTGGCTTGTTCCCCATGGCTTGCTTAACCTGCTTTCTTATAGAACCCATAACCATCAGCCCAAAGATGGGACCACTCACAGTGGGCTGGGCCTTGCCACATCAATCACTAACTAAGAAAATGCTCTATAGCCTTGCCTACAGCCCAATCTTATGGAGGCATTTTCTCAATTTGAGTTCCCTCTTCTCAGATGACTCTAGCCTGCATCAAGTTGACATAAAATTAGACAGCACAACTGACTGCTTGTCAACTTGACATATAAAACTTTTAAAGACATGACATTTTCCCTTTTGGGGGGATGGTTCATCCAAAGATTTAAGATGTAATAAATATTACAAGAACATTACAAACTTAAAGTCCCACAGTCTTTACCAAGTTCAACACTTTAAAAGTTGGCACTGTAAAAATCCAAAGTCTTTTTTAAAATCTAAAATCTCTTTAAAAACTCAAAATGTATAAACTCAAAAATAAGCTAAATACGTTCTTATTTCAAGGTGGAAAAACCAGGGTACAGTCACAATCTGAATAAAACAAAACCATGCTCCAATAATGTAAATAGCACAATGCCCAATATCTGGATTCACTCATGATATTCTGGGTTCCTCCAAGGGGTTTGGGTCACGTCTCCAGCTCTGTCCTCTGCAGCACACANAGCTTGTCTTCTAGGCTCCTGCTGGCTCCATTCCACAGCTGATGCTGCTCTTGATGGTCCTTTCCTGATACTGGCATCTCCAAAATGTTGGGGTCTTCTACAGCAATTGGGCTGCATTTTCACTAATAGCCTCTCCTGGGCCCCCTTCATGGTGACAAGCCTCAACTTTTCTCCATGACCCCTTTAGTCCTGAAACTTCACAGCAGAGAACCCAGCTGCACCTTCACCAGTGGCCTCACCTGGCCTCTCACAATGCCAAGCCTCAGCAGCTCTCCATGACCCCTTCACGCCGTCAAAACAGGTGCCACCTGGGAGACTCTTATACATGACCAAGTTTGTCTTACAGCATGAGGTACAACCTTTGCCACCTCTAAATGCAGCTTGCACGTGCTGACTCTGAGGAAACACTTTCCAGAAGATTTCACCTCAACAGTGCTTGTCCCTTCTTAATCACCACTAATTTCTCAGCTCCAGCCAACCAGCATCCATTGTCTCCGCACAATAAAGGTTTTACTTGGGTGGTTCTGGCCTCTTGTTAATCACAGCCAATTCTTTTCTAATGAGAGACAGAAAAGGAATGGATCTGGAGGGGAGGGGACGTGAGGAGAAACTGGGAGGAACAGAACAAGGGGAAAGTGCAATCAAGATATATTGTATGAGAAAAGAATCTATTTTCAATAAACTAAAAAAAATAAAAATTAATAGAGATAAAATTTCTAAGAAACTTTGAAGCATTATCAATAGGCCTTATGACTTGGATACGGCTTCAATGTGTCCAGACACTACAAATTCTTCACACAAGTGGCCTGGTAGAGTCTTTTCTTTCCTCTGAAATGTCACAAGTCAAGACTTCATGGTCTGAGCTGCTCTCAACACTCATATTCCAATCTCCCACTGAACAGATCACTGATCTCTCCATCCTCAATGGCTTTTCTAGCCCAGAGTTCCAAAGTACATCCACAATCCTCCCCAAAACAATATGGTTAGGTCTGTCACAGCAATATCCACTCTTGGTACCAATTTCTGTCTTAGACATAAAATTAGTCATCAAAGTGAAGCAAATATTTTGCTGGGTTTGGCTTTCTACTCAACTGTATTTTCCCCTTTCTGATCCTGTGACAAAATCTCTGAGGATGATATTTTGGAAAAGAAAGAAATTCATTGGCTTATAGTGCTAGAGGTTCACGGGTTTGGTGCAGGCATTGGCTTGGCTTTGATGAGGACCTCCCTGCAATTACATCAAGAAGGCTGGCAATGAGTGCAACAGAGTAAGATGTCATTTGGTAAAGCTGGAGGCCAGAGGGAAATCAGATCAGGCTTATAGCTTTGTTTTGTTTTAGCAATTTGCTCATACAAGAGTCGAAGAGTTCCAGGACTAACTCATCCATGTCCCAGTGACATCACCAAAATCTTAAAGACTTTTCTGCCTCTCACATGACCTCACTGCTACCAGCATTCCACACAGGAACATCTGGGAACACATTGAAACCATGTCCAAGTCAAAAGCCCTACTGATAATGGTTCAAAGTTTCTTAGAAATTCTATCTCTATTATTTTTTTGATTTTTTAGTTTATCGGAAATAGATTCTTTTCTCATACAATATATCTTGATTACACTTCCCCCCNTCTATTCCTCCCAGTCCTTCCTCACATCCCCTCCCCTCCAGATCCACTCCTTTTCTGTCTCTCATTAGAAAAGAATAGGCTTCTAGGAGATAACAATCAGACATGACCAAATATAATAAGATAAAACAACCAAACCATCACATGGAGCCTGGACAAGGTAAGTCAACAGAAGGAAAAGAGAATCAAGAGTAAGCACAAGAGTCAGAGGTCCACTCATTCATACACACCAGAGTTCCATAAAAATACTATACTGAAAGCTATAATACATACTTAGAGAACCTGGTATAGACCCACGTAGGCTCTGTTCTTGCTGCTTCAGTCTCCACGAGTTTATTGAGCCTTGCTCAGTTGATTCAGAGGGTCTTGTTTTCCTGGTGTCCTCCATCCTTTCTGGCTCTTAAACTCTTTGCACTTCATCTTTCATAAGGTTCCCTGAGCTCTCAGGGGAGGGATTTGATGGAGGCATCCCATTTAGAGCTGTGTGTTCCAAAGTCTCTCTCTCTCTGCTTAGTGTCTGGCTGTGGGTCTTTTCCTATCTACTGNAGGAGGAAGCCTTTCTGATGATGGCTAAATAAGGCCCCAATCTATGAGTATAACAGCATATCACATTNGAGTCATTTTGTTGTTACTTCCTGTTTTAGACCAGTAGTGTTTGGTTTTACCCTAGGTCTCCAGGTCCCTAGGTCTCCTAGGACTATCTAGTCTGCAGTTCTTGGTCACCTAACTCGTGCTGGGTANGCGTTCTGTCTCATGGAGTGGGCCTTAAGTCAAATCAGACATTGATTAGTTATTTCCCGACAAGCTCTGTGCCACTAATGCCCTGGTGTATCTTGTAGGCAGGACATGCTGTAGGTCAAAGGTTTTGTGGCTGGGTTGGTCTCATGTTTCTCTTTTGTTAGCCCGGGGAGTACCTTTCCACACCAAAGAAACTAGAACAAAGGGATGTGTGGCTGGATTCCTGCTGGGATACACCTGGCCTGGCTCCAGAGAGTAGCACCTAGCCTAATCCATCTTTTGTTTAACGGATACCTTTTGTTTCTCTTATGGCCCTATGTGAATCCTGTCTGAGAACCTCCTAAGGATACACATCCTATGCAAAACTTGGCACTTGGCTTGGGAAACCCGGAAAACCGAGATACCTAAGATCAAGTAATTTGCACTTGGCATTGTATCTTTGGGAGCCCCTTTCAGGTTGTTTTGAGCATATAGAAATTAACTGACTAATCTGTAAGAATAAAGATGCCCTAGGCAAGGGGAAAGTGCTTCAGTCCTTCGAGGCTGGATCCCGCTGCAGCCATGCTAGATTCATTCTTTTTATTTATTTATTTATTTTTAGATTTATTTATTTATTTATTTATTTATTTATTTATTTATTTATTATGTATACAGTGTTCTGCCTGCATGTATGCCTGCAAGCCAGAAGAGGGCANCAGATCTCATTACAGATGGTTGTGAGCCACCATGTGGTTGCTGGGAATTGAACTCAGGACCTCTGGAAGTACAGGCAGTGCTCTTAACCGCTGACCCATCTCTCCAGCCCCGCTACATTCATTCTTAAGATGCCTCTGAGTCTTCTTTCTATGGGTCCGTGTGAACCCACACACTCGTGCAACAGGGATGAAGNCTCCANATAGGTTCCAGCTCCANTTCTCCATGTTCAATGAATTGTATGGGTGTTGTCCTCAACAATGAGACCACACTGTTTTCAGAGAGCAAATTTTTGTCTTAGCAACAGCCTGGGTTGTTTGGGGATTTCCATGGGACTCCTTTGGCCAACAACTAAATTGAATGCAGTCCAGTCTCAGTACTATTAGACTCCTTTGGTGACAAGAGATAGCCAGTTGAGACTCCATATCTCCTATTATTAGGAGACATCATTAGGATTGCCTTTATATATTTNGGGGATTTCCNACAGCACTAGGTTTCTATATGACCCCTATAACGCCNTCAAGTTCTAGCTGTCTCTCCCCACATTCCCTCCCTAAACCCTATGTGCCCTCNCTCACCCCCACCTGATCCTCAGATTTGTGTCCCAACCTGNCCCCCAGTCNAACCATAAAATCTGTTCTAATCTCCCTCCCAGGGAGATAGATGTGTTCTCCCTAGTCCCTTCTANACCTTTCNTCTCTGAGTCTGCATATTGTAGGTTGCTTATCATTTATCATGGCTAATATCCACATATAAGTGAATATATACCATATTTATCTTTCTGGGTCTGCGTTACCGCACACAGGATGATTTTTTTTTCTAGTTCTATCCATTTGCCTTCGAATTTCATGATGTCATTTTTTTAACAGCTGAGTAATACTCCATTGTGTAAATGTACCCCATTTTCTTTATCCATTCTTCTGTTGAGGGACATCTAGGTTGTTTCCAGTTTCTGGTTATTATGAATAAAGCTACTATGAACATAGTTTAGCAAGTTTCCTTGTGGTGGGATGGAGTGTCCTTTGGGTACATGCCCAAGAGTGGATCTGGATCCTAACATAGATCAATTCCCAACTTTCTGAGGAACCACCACACTGATTTCCATAGTGGCTGTACAAGTTTTTACTCCTCGCATCAGTAGATGAGTGTTCCCCTTATTCTACATCCTTGCCAACATGAGCTGTCGTTTGTGACATAGATCTTAGCCATTCTGACAGGTATAAGATAGACTCTCAAAGCTGTTTCGATTTGCATGTCCTTTATGACTAAGGACATTGAATATTTCCTTAAGTGTTTCTCAGCCATTTGAGTTTCAGTTGTTGAAAATTCTGTTTAGATATGCACCCAATTATTTAAATTGGATTATTTGTTGTGTTGAAATCTAGTTTCNCGAATTCTTTATATATTTTAGATATTAGTCCTCTATCGGATGTGAAGTTGGTAAAAATCTTTTCCCATTCTGCAGGCTTCTGCTTTGTATGACTGACTGTGTCCTTTGCCTTACAGAAGGAAGCCTTTCAGTTTTATGAGGTTCCACCATTCTGTATAGACAGGTCTACTTCATCGCTACTACTGGGTGGGTTTGGGGTTGGTTTGCTCTAGAAAGAAATATTATATTCAAATGAAATTTCTAGACAGGCAGTACTTCAGAGTTTCTGAATAAATGCTGTTTTGTTTTCATTCTGTTGCTGTGACAAACATCATGACCAAAGTCAACTTACAGGAGGAATATGTTTGATTACAGTTCCAGGTTACAGCCCATTATTGAGGGAAGTCAATGCAAGAAATCAACAAAAACTTTAAGCAGAAACCATGGATGAATGCTACTTTGCTGGCTTAATTACTGGTTCATGTTTATCTAGCTTTCTTATAGAGCCAAGGACCATCTTCTCAGGGAGTGATGTCACCCACAGGGGTCTGGGTCTTCCTGCACCAATTAATCAACACAATCCCCCATATACATGCCTACAGTCAATCTCATATTCGAAATCCCTCAGTTGAGACCCCTCTTCTGGGCTGTATCAAGATGACAGTTAAAAGCTAATTAGAACATATGTCCACAGAGAAGATAAGTTTTATTATTCTTAAAGAATTTATACAAAATTTAAAACACTTAAAATTTGATGTTTTTCAGANCTTTAGCTTTTTGGTCANCTTTAGATATTTTCAGATTTATCCTGAAGCTGATTAACTGCTTTCTTCATAATCTCACTCATAGAATGTGTTTGTTCATGGAGACTTCTCTGTGGCCTCAGAGGGGACATATAAGATGCTTTCCTTTTTTCTTCTTCCTCTGTGTGCCCATTCTTAACTCAAACAATCTAGATATCTTTTCCTATGTCCCTGAAGCTTAGCTTTAGCCAGCCATAGGCCAAAGGGAGTCTAGTGGGAGAATATGAGTGTCTTGGTCACTGTTCTATTGTGGTAAAAAGACACTATGACCAAGGAAACTCATAAAACAAAACACTTAATTGGGGCTTCCTTATAGTTTCAGATGTTAGTCTATTATCNCGGCAGGGATAACAGTGGCATGCAAGCAGACATGGTGCTGGAGAAAGACTGAGAATTCTATATCCTGATACATAGGCAGAGAGAGGGAGACTGGACCAGGCAAGGGCTTTTAGAAATTCAAAGCCCACCACCAGTGACAAACTTTCTCCAACAAGACCACACCTCCAAACTCTTCTAATCCTTTCAAATGTGCCACTCTCTGGTGACTAATCACTCAAATATATGAGCCTATGGGGTCGTTCTTATTCAAAGCACCACAGTGAGTTTCATTACTGGGCAGCTCTGGTTTACTCTGAAGNTCATCCTCACTTGCAATGCCATTCTCCCTGCCCTCAGCTCATCATACAAATATTGGAATCTCCACGAATGTCCCTCGGTGGCTTTGAGGAGGTAAGCTGGAAAGAGTAAAGTAGATTTCAGCTTAATGTTTTGGAAGCACATCAAGTTGGGGGAGGGCAGGGAAAGAGCAAGTATTCCATTCCTGCTGCACTAGGAGGCATGTTGCTCCTGCCCATCATCTTCCTAATGCCCCAGGCCTGTCCATCTGTGCCCATCTCCAAGTGTGTGCCAGGCTCATTTATGACAATAGAAATTTTCTTAAGACTGCCTCTATCCTGACCAGACTCCCATAGGCTCTCAGAAAGAAAACACAATAAAAAATTACACCATAAATTCCTATAATGACAAAGAAAACTGTCTAAAATGCTCAAAGCTTGGCTGAAATTGTGCGTCAGGAGTGAGAAATAGAAGACAGAAGCTTGTGGAGGGAATTTAATATGCATTCCTAGTGTCCAGGCAGATTTCTTTCTTTGTTTCCTCAATATTTAGCTAATGATAGTTGGTACTTTGGGAGAAACTTGCTTGAATTAATGCCACTGCCACACAGGGGAAAACAGAAGCCAAGATAGATGGAATATGACAAAGATGTGGGGTGGGGAACATATTTACAAAAGGGGATTATTTACTCTCTAAGAATGTTTGAAGCTTACTTGAAAATCTCCATATTTATGTCATGAGTATGATTTTCTATCATCTATCTATTTATCTATCCATCTATCTATCTATCTATCTTCTCTATCATCTATCCATCCACTATTATCTATTTATCATCTATCTATCCCCATCTGTGTTTCTACCTACCTATCTATCTATCTATCTATCTATCTATCTATCTATCTATCTATCTTCTGTGTATGTATGTATCTATCTATCATCTATCCATCCACTTTTATCTGTTCATCTAGCCCTGTCTACTTGTCTATCTATCTATCTATCTATCTATCTATCTATCTATCTATCTTCTATCTAGCTAGCTAGCTAGCTAGCTGTCTGTCTGTCTTATCTATCATCTATCCATCTACTATTATCTGTTCACCATCTATCTCTATCTTTCTGAAATATATATATATATATGTGATTAGTCACCAGAGAGTGGCATATATATATATATATGTCCTCCAATCATCTATCATCTATTTTATAATCTATTATCTAACTCTATCTATAATCTATTTACCTATCTATAACCTTCCCATCTATCCACCGTCTGCCATTCATCATCTATCTGTCATGCATAGATCATTCATAACCAGTTATACCAGCTGCATTGTAGTGTATAAATCATTTCTACTATTTGTTATCATTTATTTCATGTATACAACATATAAGTTAACAACAGATTAAACATATATGGTTACCTGGTACTAACAATTTCAGATCATACATATACTGCATGAATTCATTNTCTGATAACTGTGGGCTGTACAAACACTTGTACAAGTTGCTGATTTTGTTGGTTGGTTGTTTTGGTTATTGGCCATATTGGACACTTTCTGCTACCATCTTCACATGCCTTTTCCCTTTCTGGAAATAAGCTATTTCATTCTGAAGCCCATGGGGACTTCAGGTCCAGATCTCAGTTTACTTGAACCGATGGACAGTCATTCTGTTCTTCTGCCACAAGTGAGTGGAGATCCAAGAGTCTTCAGCATAGGCCAGCATGAATAGGTGGTACAGCTCAGTGGCAAGATCCTTTCCTTGGATGAAGCACTCAGCTATCCAACACATCTCAGACACACAGTTACTGCCGATNAAAGCATACAAAGAGTGAAGCCAGGNGATGCTCTTCTGGTGCACTGGGCAGGATACTCTTCTGGTTCCTGCCCTTTCTTTTGCTTCTGTAATGTTATGCAGGGGTTTGGTAGCTTCCGCTACAGGTTCCTTCAGTTCCATGACCTCCTCCATTCAGGATAGTGGACCTGCCCCTCACAGAGGGCGCTTTTAAAATAAAACTTCTTTCTAATTTACAGGTTCCTTTTCCAAATTTTCTTCCAAAATCCCATCAAGGATCATTGATATTGACTGATCCCTTGGATGGAAGGCATTGCTATTTGCCCTGTACCTATTTCCAGACCAGAGCTTCAGGACATCCCTCAAAACTCACCCCTTCCATCTCTTCATCTGGAAAATTTGGCCATCACATCCTCCATTACTTTGCCTCACTGAAGGCTGCTCAGTCCCCTTCTTCCACTGACTTTTACGGTTTATACACGAATGAACAAGGCATTCCTAAAGGCATGTTCTGGTGCTCTAAATTCTTCTGCCTTCCACTGAAATTGTGTTTATATTTTTTGACATCATTTCCTAATTGTAGATTCCTGGTGAGTAAAGAAAGACATTTTTTCTTCTTACCCTCAGGGTCTGGCATAGAGACTGTGGTCAATACTTTTCTTGAGCTGTATTAGGTGGGACTAGTTCCTGGCACGTGTTTAATCAATGAAGAGCATGTGTTTCCCTAAGGCTGCCAACCTTATCTAAAAGAATAATTCTAGGGAGTGGCAGCAACACAACTTCAGAAAAATGCTAAATGAAAATAAAACCAAGGGTAGAAGTTTCTAGCCTGACAGGGAGGGACAATCGTCTGGAGATTTTCAGGGGTTCCATGCTCAGCAAAGCAGCAAGGGGGTCTCCTTGTTACATTCTATCAAAGTGGAAACCCCTCAAATTGTGCAAGACTTATACATATTTTTGGAGAAATTGAGAATCTATTTTGTCTTTCTCAAGAAGCAATTTTCCACCCTGNACCTTCAATTCAGAAAAAGCAAATAGAAGGACATCTACTCTACCATGATAGTAGATGTCANGGAAGAAAGCCAACGGTGGGATTATTGCTACCTAATGGGACACAGACCATTTCTCCTTCAGNTCACCTCAGCTAGCCTTTCTTCTTTTTCTGATCCTGGAAGTAGACACACATTCACAGATACTTTTAAAGGGGCTTTATCATCTAAACTCCCATTTCCAAAAGGACTTGGGAAATCAGAAAGAATAGGGAATTGTTTATAAAGTCAATCATCACTGCTCTGAAAGTCCTCAGTACATTGTCCTGATTTTCATGTTTCTAATGTCTTGCAGTTTTACAGGTGAGGAAACTTATCAACCCTNCAAGCCACTGGTTTCAGGTGGCCCTGTGAGGGGAATTCCCTGGCACCAGCATTCAAAGTTCTAGGCTTCCCCAGGGATTTTTCCTGTATTATTCACTGGCTGTCCTTGGAATAAAGGAATGTTGCTACAGAACACAATGATAANCTTGTCAGGTGGCTCTTAGAAAACANGTACTATTTGGCCTTGTAGCTTGGNGAGGTGGGGTGTCTGGTTTGGGGTTCATATGACAATGACCAGNAGTGTGTGTNATGTATTAAAACAGAAGAATTATTCACAAGCTTCAACTTAGAAAGTTTCAATTCAGAGACAGTGAATGTTGAATCAGTCAATAACCAGGGATATGATCCCTACTGTGTGTNTGTGTGNGNGTGTGNANNTGNNC
>LZPO01076833.1:11508-22032 GCA_001675575.1 Neotoma lepida
TGGCTTGTTCTGTCTCTCTGATCATTCAGAATTTACCTCAATACCTGGCCTGGTGTTTTCAATTAATAAGACCGTTTAAGATTCACTCTACAGTGCCCAGTACCCGGACTTCAAGATGAGACATTCCTCACTCTTGGGAAATGAATAGAAGTGGGGTGGCTTACCAATTTGAAGGTTCCAGGGATCCTAGTGTTTCTCAGACTGTGCCAGGAGAGCCTCTGCTGAGTCACCAATGTTGTGATAGAGTAAGAGAGAGAGACCTTGGCAAGTTTGAGCCAGGGTGCCCCACTGCTGGTGAGAGACAGAGATGTCATGCAGACAGTTCTCAATGGAGAGTTTTATTTGGTGGGGGGAAGAGAGAGGGGAGAGGGAAAGAGAGGCAAAGAAAGAGAGAGAGACAAAGAGAAGGAAGGAGAGGGAGAGAGACAGAGACAGAGAAAGAGGAAGAGAAAGAGAGAGGGAGATATGGGGGAGTTGTGCACTACCTAGGGGTGAGAGGGGGGAGAGAGAAAGAACGAAGGCGGAGGAGTCCTTTCTTAAAGGGAACATAGGATGCAATCAAGATGCTGGGCAGGCCAGGGTATTATCTGCTTATTGGCCAGGATTCCAAGAAGTGGGTCTGAATGGTAACACTCAGGTAAGAGTTGAGATCAAAATATAGAACTGGACAAAAATATGGTATTTTATGAAGATTAATAAATAAATTTCTTGAATGTTAATAAAAAACAATAGTAGTCAAAAATTGGGAACAAAGCTAATATCAGTCAAATTAGAAATGAGTAAGTGTAGACTTTTTGTTAAAAATAGATTTAACATTACATAAAACAAACTTGGCCATGTCCTATAACATGACAGTATGTTAAAACCTTATAAACATCAAGGCCAGTCACTAAGTGCCACCATTTTATACCAGCTACACGAAAAGCTCAGAATAAGGAAACAAAGGTGTTTCATGACTTAGGAGTCACAGCCTATATGTTTTAACAAGCCAGTTAAACACACACACACACACACACACACACACACACACACACACACACACACACAAATAAGCCAACGAAACCAAATCAACTGTGAAATGCAGAAAAAAATAGATTTATTCATTGTGATCACTTTAGGAAGTGAGGCAGAGAGACTCCATCTTTGGGATTCTGACCAGACATATGCATAGCTAAGCAATCCAGCCATGATGTGGTCCCTTGCCCACCATTATCCTAGCTCCTAGGCTCTTCAGAAATGTTAGTCCCCCCTAGCTTGTAAATGGTCCTCAAGGACAGATTCCTCCTAGGTGCCCCCAAGGCATCAGACATTTCTTCTCCCAGCAGTAGGTCACCAGGAAAATTCTAATTTCTTAGCATCCGTTCTTTCAATAGTCTGACAGTCAAGGAGGGAGGCAGAAGTGTCTCATTAGAATATATTCAGTCCTGCCAGGGTGACTAGTTACAAGGAAGCAGATTCCTGATTGAGTAGAGCTGGAACCAATGGAGAGGCTAAAAGAACGGGGCTTCTATCTAGGATAAAATCAGCTTAAAATTTAATTGTAGTGTTTAAAATTCTGAGGTTATACTATGGACCTCTGAACCATTTATTTAAAATCATTAAATAGTATGGTAAATGATTGCTGTTGCCAATTTCATATGACAAAACACTAAATTGTAATATAAAAAAAATATGACTCAACAGTTATGTCTTTACTCCAGGTTCTTATCAAAGAAGCTACATTAGAAGGAGAGAGAGAAATCTTACTTTCCACTGTTCTCCAAGTACATTATACATTCAAGGTCACTGACAATCAGAGTCATTTCACATGTTCATATCTGCCCCCTCATTTTGTACTTGGCATCCAGAGGCTGTGACTATCCCATGTGTATTTGCTTTGGTAAGTACAAGTTATACTTTAACTAATTGATTATTACTCTTTCTATATCTGCAAGAGTTGAGCAATCACCATTTGAAAGGCAGCCCTGAACTTAACCAAGATGTCTGTGAAAATGACAGCAGCCCTGCTCCTGCTACAGCTGAGTGGCTTTTTTGAATCTGGGAGTGGTGGGAAGGTGCTGGTGTGGCCAATGGAATACAGTCATTGGCTCAACTTAAGGACAATGCTAGATGAGCTTGTAAAGAGGGGTCATGAAGTGATCGTTCTGAGACCTTCAGCTTCCCTTTCTTATGAGGTTGAGGACACATCTGCTATTGAGTTTGAAACATACACTACATCATATTCTGTGGCTGATGTAGAGGAACTTTTCATGGAGTCAATCAGGAAACAAATTTATGAGATGACAAAGAAATCATTTTGGAGATACTTTTTAATGTTGCAAAAAGTGGTTTGGTCATATTCAGATTATTTTGAAAGCCTCTGCAAAGATGTAGTTCTTAACAAGGAACTCATGACAAAACTACATAATTCAAGCTTTGATGTCATCGTAGCAGATCCCTTCATACCCTGCAGTGACCTGCTGGCTGAGGTTTTCAAGATACCACTTGTGTACAGTCTCCGCTTCTTTCCTGGATCCACATATGAAAAGTACAGTGGAGGACTCCCACTGCCTCCTTCCTACGTGCCTCCTGCTATGTCAGAATTGACTGATCGAATGACATTCATGGAGAGGGTGCAAAATGTAATCTATGTGCTTTATTTTGACTTTTGGTTCCAAACATATAATGAGAAGAAGTGGAATCAGTTTTACAGTGAAGTATTAGGTAAGTGCCCTGTTCAATTGGGATTGTTGCATTCTAAATTTGCTGTGTCATTGAAGGTGAGCTTGAAAGAACAGGATTGGCAGCAGATGGATTTATCTCTCCAAAGTAAAATGGTGAAAAGTCCATGAAATTCTCTGCCAAATTCAAAGCATTGTAGAAAAACTTATGTCCCAATGTCAATTGCAAAGCCTTGGCTATAACATGAACAGGACACTTCAGAAAGGCACACACCCACAAAACAAAGCTTTGATAATTTCTCTAAGAAATAACATAGCCACAAGCCATTTTACCATGTTTTAAAACAGTAGCTTTATCTGTGTTGTGGCATCATCATCATCATCATCATCATCATCGTCATTATTATATCGATGCCATTATTATCATTATCATGAGTAACATGCATACCTGTGTTATGGGTGGGGCACTTGTGCTCTGTATTACCCATGTGGAAATCAGATTAAACTTTGATGAGCTTTTACCTCCACCTTTATGTGTATTCTCAGGATGAATTCGGGTGTTCAGGCTTGTATGAGCACTGAACCCAGGTCATTATGCTTGCATGGTAAATACTTTAACCATCTAATCGATTTCACTAGCCCCTAAAACAGTAGCTCTAAACAAATTCAATGTCTTCGTGATTTACACATACAGGCTGAGGACTAATACACATTTCTAGATAGTTATCTACATAGTATTGAGAGTTTTCCATTTATATAAATTAGTTTTCTCATTTATACTTTGAAATATTTTCTCATTTTACCTACTAAATTTCTACACAGCTGTGAATACACTGTCTATGCTATGTACCAAACTCAGAAAAAGTATGAAATCAGGATTTTGGAGAATCTGTATTTATTCATTTGGGGGGTTGAAATTGTGTTTAAAATGTATAACATTGGAGTATACGAATAATGATTACCAGTTACAGTGTTTTAAAATATACCTAATGACCAAACATCGCTCTTCCCTTATTTTAAGACTTGCTATCCTTATTATCTGCAAACAAACTTACACAGACCTAATTATTACACTGTAAATATGAATCAAGAGCAGTATGTGGACAAGGAACTCAGGCATAATTGAAAATTCTCTTTGAAGTCAGCCAGGGCAATATAGAGAGACCTTGTCTCAAAATGAAATCCTAAAACAAAATTTCCACAAATGTTTACACTGGGCATGGAAGCAAACACCTGTAATCCCAGCAGTTGAGACATGGAGGAAGAGAATCTAGATTTCAAGATCAATTTTGGCTACATAGTGACATAGGGAGCACCCTGGGGTCCATCAGAATATCTCAAAACAAAACTCTCAGTTCCCTTAGAGGAGCACAGAGCAGGAGCACACAGCAGCTAAACAGGGTAAACTACGTGGAGAGTTCCAAGAAAGGTGTTTTCCTGAGTATGACAAACAGGATTCATAGATAATGGCATTGATTATACTTCAATAGCATATTTAGATATTTGGTAACCATGAATTTCCAAGGTGCGTTACAGATATGGTATCTTCTCCCAAGCTGCTTGCACAGTGGCTTTATATATATCTCTAAGCATAAGTATGATATATATATAATATATATATATATTCCAGTATAAGAAACATATATATTGAAAACTTGCATCAAACATTACACACACAGATATAGATAGATAGATAGATAGATAGATAGATAGATAGATAGATAGATACATTGATAGATAGGTAGATAGATAGACAGCAGATAGATAGATAGATAGATAGATAGATAGATAGATAGACAGATAAATAGACAGATCAATAGATAGATGATAGATAGATAGATAGATAGATAGAGATAAATAGATATATGCAAATATGCTTTATATCCCAGCCCCAAAAAAGGAGACAAAATAAAGAAAAGAAAAGAAATAACCATTTAAAACTGTGGTACAGAACTAAACAGAGAATTCTCAAAAAAGATGAAACACAAATGCCTGAGAAACAATTAAAGAAGCATTCAATAGCCTTAGTCATTGGGGAAAGGGAAATTGAAACTACTTTGAGATTTAATCTAAAAGCAGTCAGAATGGCCAAGATTAACAAAAAATGATAGCTCATGCTGGCAAGGATGTGAAAAAAGGGGAATACCCATCCATTGCTAGTCAGAATTCAAACTTATACAGGAACTATGGGAATCAGTGTGGGGGTTCCTCAGGAAGACGGGAAGCAATAAGCAATATACCTCAAGATTCAAATCTATCTCTCCTGGACATATACCCAAAGGAATTCTACATCCTACTAAGGAAACACTGGCTCATCCACGACATTGCTACTCTATTCATATTAGCCATAAACTTGAAACAGCATAGATGTTCATTAATAGATGAGTGGATAATGAAGATGTGGTACGTTTACATAATAGAATATTATGCAGCCTAAAAAACTAAATTATAAAATTCATAGGTAAATAGATAGAGCTAGAAAATCATGTTGAGAGAGGTAACCCAGATCCAAAAAAAAAAGACAATTACTATATTGTTAGCTTTTAAGCCTGCAATAGACATGCTATAATGTGTAAAACCACTGAAGTTTGGTATAGAGTAAGGGACTAGGGGGAGGAGAAGGTCTCCCAAAGAAGGGGAAATACAATATATAGTTATGGAGAGACAGTGGGAAGACTGATGCAGGATTGAATGATGAAGAGGTCCATAAGTGGGGGATAAGTGATGGAACACAGGCAGGGACAAATAATCCAAGAGCCATTTGTCTGGTTGTATGGAAACCTTCTACTATAGAAGCTTTTTTAAATATATAGAGATTTGAAAGAAATCTAAGTAGAGTTGCCAAATAATTAGGGAGACTAGACATCTCTCAGCACAAAGAGAAACTACTGGTGTCATGAATGGATTACATCTAAATGAGTTGTTGGCCAAAGGAGTCCCATGGAAACCCCCAAACAACTCTGACTACTGCCAAGGGTATTGATTGCTTCCCATGAACTGATGGTAAGGCCCTATTGCTGAAGATCACACTTATTTACCTCATTGAAAATGGAGAAGTTGAGCTAGCGCCTACCTAGAGCCTTCACCCCCCTACTTTCCAGTATTCATGGTACTGAAAGGTACTCTGCAACCTATCAAAGGAGAAATATAACCACCAACTCAGCTATAAACTCTTAAATCTACAGAGGTGACCTGCATGCGTGATACACTGGAGCAACAGTGGCACGAATGTGGTAGCAACCAACCACTTGGATTGAATTGCAGCCACTTCATGAGATAGGGAACGTGAAACTAGATAGGCCATGGGCCTAGGGAAAAACCAAATACTACAGTTCTGCTAAAGGAACATAGGAATATAATGACATTTTGCTATATCCATAGATCAGTGTCTTGCTCACCCATCATCAGGGAAGCTTCCTCTTATGATGGATGGGAACTAATACAGAGAGCCCTAACAGGTTAATGTGCAGAGAGTAAGAGACTTTGGAACACTCAGGCTTAAGTGTGATAATATTGTAAGACACCAATGAATTTATGCCTCCCAGATACAACAGGAAAGTTATACATCTGAAGTTGCAGAGACTGTGGCAGCAAGCACAGGGCAGGCATAGGTTCAAGCCATACCAGATCTCAGTGTGGAGAGAGGGAATGGTATGAGCTCCCGTTCCTAGCCACGAAGCTAGCTCCAACTGAAAACTGCTCTCAAAGAAAAAATTACTGTTCTCCATTAGAATGTCTCTGGACATATAAACCACAATTAAGGGTAGGCTCCATGCTCAGTAGTAGACGGCCAACACTAAACAAGCTCAATGATGTTTTTGTAGAGAATTTTTGTTTTTTGTTTTTGTTTTTTGTCTCATAATGCTTTGTTTGGGCTTTATCGTACTGATTTTTTGCTAGTATGTTATGGCCGCTTTTGTATTTTTATGTGTCCTATGTGTGTGCATGTGTGGCACACAAACTTATTTTGCTTCTTTCTTTGTTTTTCCTTTTTTAATTTTGGTTTGTTTGTTTGTTTGCTTGCCTGTTTGTATTCTAAAGAGAGGAAAAAGGCATGGAGTTGGATGAGTTGAAAGGTTAGGAGGAGATGAGGGAGAAGAAACTATGATCAGAATATATTGTGTGAAAACAATTGTTTTCAATAAATAACATCAACATTTATAGTGGTCAAATGTAAGGGAACAACAAAAAAGACCAATCAATTCAGGAATAAATAAACAAGTGTGGTCTTATCATATCTCAAAATGGGATTTGATGACTACACAAAACTAATTCACATGTTTGCTATAACATGAAGAGTCATCAAAACTTCAGAAATATTGAAGCCAAATGCAAAATACCACCCACATTATAATACAACTTATGTGATATGCTCAAAATAAGGAAACCATAACATACAAAAGTAGAAAAGAAGTTGGCAAAGACTGAATTAAGTGACAAGGGTAAAAAGAGTGTAGTTATATCTGGGATAATAAACATCTCTAAATTTTATTGCAGTTGTTGGTTTACAATTAAGAGATTATGTTATGACCCTCTGGAGTATAGATCTAATATTCATGGGTGATACGATACATGATTGCCATGTCATACATATTTATATGGGAAAAAGTCACTTAACTGTAACAGAAAAATTCTGACTCAGCAGTGTTGCCTTTATTTCAGGCCATATATATATATATATATATAACTATCTATATCTATATATATAGATATAGATATATAGCTCATTTTTACTGTTCTAAAATTGTTTCAAAATTCAAAATTTCTAGCATACTACTTCATACTGTGTGAGCCCCTATGAACCCTGCTTAGTTGATTCTGTGGGCCATGTTCTTGTGGTGTCCTCTACCCCTCTGGCTTCTACAATCCTTTCTCTCCCTCTTCTGTGGGGTTCCCTGGCCCCACCTAGTGTCTCTGCATCTGTTTCCATCAGTTGCTGGATGATGCCCTGTCTGATGACCCTTTATAGGCACTGATCTATAAATATAATAGAATATCATTAGGAATTATTTTGTTGACTTTTTTTCTTGACACTCATGTTTGGTTCTATCCTGCGTCGCTAGGCTGTCCTGCTTCTAGTTCTTGGCCATCCAGGCAGTGTCACATGTGGGATCTCTCTCATGATCCTGTATGAGTCTGAGCTAGGTCCTCTACATACACCTTATGGTTGTGTAGCTTGGTATTCTTGTGGGACTCACAACAGTGGAAATGGGAAGTATCTCCAACTCTTTTGCTTATTCTTGGGACCTTCTTCCTACTTCCAACTTCCTACTGAGCTTCCTAGTTCAGTCTTGATATGAGGGTTTGTGCCTTGTCTTGTTGTAACTTATTAGGTCATGTTCAGTGGATATCCCTGGGAGACCTCCTTTTCTCAAAAAGGAAAATAGAGAAGGAGAGTATCTGGGGGAGAGGAGAGATTGGGGAGAGGACTGGGAGGAGTGGAGGGAGGGGAAGCTGATGTTGTGATGTAACATATGAAAGAAGAATAAAAGAAAAAAGTCCCTAACATACCAAAGGTAAATTACTCATTTAAGGTCACTAAGAATCAGGAGTCATTTCACACGTTCACATCTGCCTCCTGGTTTTTGCACATGGCATCCGGAGGCTATAACTATCTCATGTATGTTTACTTTGGTGGGTATAAGTTATACTTTAACTGGTTGATTATTATCGCCATTTGAAAGGCAGCTCTGAATTCAACCAATTCAACCAATTCAATTCAATTCAATTCAATGTCTGTGAAAATGACAGCAGCCCAGCTCCTGCTACAGCTGAGTGGGGCTTCTTTGGATCTGGGAGTGGTGGGAAGGTGCTGGTGTGGCCAATGGAATTCAACCATTGGCTAAACTTAAGAATACTCCTAGATGAGCTTGTAAAGAAAGGTCATGAAGTGACTGTTCTGAGACCTTCAGCTTCCCTTTCTTATGAGGTTGAGGACACATCTGCTATTGAATTTGAGACATACTCTCCATCCTTTTCCATGGCTGATTTGGAGGAACTTTACATGGAATCAATCAGGAAATACATTTATGAGCTGCCAAAGCAATCATTTTGGAGATACTTTTTAATGTTGCAAGAATTGCTTTGGAAGCATTAAGAATATTGTGAGACTATCTGCAAAGATGTCGTTTTTAACAAGGAACTCATGACAAAACTACAAAATTCAAGCTTTGATGTCATCATAGCAGATCCTTCCTGTTCCCATGGTGACCTGCTGGCTGAGATTCTCAAGATACCACTTGTGTACAGTCTCCACATCTTTCCTGGATCCACATATGAAAAGTACAGTGGAGGACTCCCACTGCCTCCTTGCTACATGTCTGTTGCTATGTCAGAATTGACTGATCAAATGACATTCATGGAGAGGGTGCAAAATGTAATCTATGTGCTTTGTTTTGACTTTTGGCTCCAAACATTTAACGAGAAAAGAAATAATCAACTCTACAGTGAAGTATTAGGTTACTTCCCTATTCAATTGGGATTGTTGCATTCTCAATTTGCTGTGTCATTGAAGGTGAATTTGAAACAACAGGATTGACAGCAGAAGGATTTATCTCTCCTAAGTAAAATGGTGAAAAGTCTGTGAAATTATCTGCCAAATTGAAAGCATTGTAGAAAAGCCTATATCCCAGTGTCAAATTGGAAAGCCTTGTCTATAACTTGCACAGGACACTTCAGAATGGCACATACTCACCAAACAATGCTTTGTGGGTTTCTCTAAGCAAGTACATAGCTATTTTATCTCAATTTGTAAAACAGTTCTACCTTGGTGGTATTTATCATCATCATAATCATCATCATTATTATCATTATTGTTTATTTGTGCACTGATTGGCAGTTGTGTGTTGAGACACACATGTGGAGTTCAGTGGATAATTTGTGGAGTCTATTCTCTCTTTATACTTTTACAGGTATTCTAGGGATTATAGTAAGCTTTTTCATTGGTTGCCATCTCACAAATAAAGACATCTAAACATTAATTATGAAAGCTTTGCCTTTAACTTAGGCTTCTCTCAACTAGTTCTTATAACTTAAATTAACCCATTTATATTAATCTATGTTCTGCCACAGGGTGTTATCTCTCTTCCATTTTGTACCTCCTGTTTCCTCTCCATGTCTGGCTGGCAACTCCACATTTTTCTTCCCAGAGTTCTCTCTATACCCCAAAGTCCCACCTATACCTCCTGCCAGACTATTGGGCATTCAATTTTTTAATTACACCAATCACAGCAATACATTTTCATACAGTGTACAAACATCCCACAAGAAAGGATGGAAGTATGCTTGCCACCTTGCATAGCAAGTGCTTCAACCCTTTGGGCCACCTGGCTGACCCCTAAAATGATTGTTTTAAACTCATCTGATGCCTTCTTGAGTGACAGACATGTAGATTGAAGATTAACACATATTTCTACCTAATGATCTACACAACATGGAGAACTTATTACTTCTAAGGTAATTCATTATTTTATTTAAAATTTGAAACATTTTCTGACTTTACATAATGAATTTGTTCACAATTGTGACATACACCATCTCCTTCTCAGACACAGCAAGTTTATGAATGCAGGATTTTAGAGAATCCATGTTCAGTCACTGAGTGCTTAAACTTCTTCTCTTTAAACCTTTAATGGCCCCAGTAAATGACTCACTGCTGCAAGCCGCAAAAATATATAAAGTGGGATTTCAGCTGATTATGGCAAAGCTATACCTGGAAGAAGCCAAGGGCCTTCCGGAGGTAAAGCTGAGGCTTGTAGACAAAAGTTTGTCCGGTTTCCCTGCCCGGCTCCCACAGCCCGCTTAGACCCAAATAAACACACAGAGGCTTATATCATTTTTAAACTATGGCCCTGGCAGGCTTCTC
>LZPO01076833.1:24672-36070 GCA_001675575.1 Neotoma lepida
CCTAACCTTATTCTGCCTCACCATTGGCCAAACAGCTTTATTTATCAACCAATCAGAGCAACACATTTTTAGAAAGACATTCCCATCAGAGGCTCAAGGAGCCTTGGTGATATTTGGCTTTTGATTATTAGCTGTTTCCTGCTATGAGTTTCTCGTGTGCTATTATGTAGTTTTTCTATCATTTATTGGGCACCATTTCCCCTCTACTAATGGAATATTTAGATAACCTTCTGTGCTGACAGCTGTGCACAGCTAGAACCCCAGTTCAAGCCTCCCTGTAATTATTGTCATTAGTAGCATCCGGCCAGGACCATCCCTGGAGGGACAAAGGTATCTTATCAGAAATACCTCTGTACGTTCTAAAAACAGACTTAAGCATCCAAGGCCAAATGATCTCCTGAACTAAGGTAACACCTTTGTGGAAACGCCTGTTTCCTTGGTCAGGCGGATAGCTTTATTTCTTGTGCAATCTAAGGTGAGACCCTCCTTTCTTACAGCCTTACTAACTTTATAGATACCTAACTTCTTACCTAACCACTTCTAGAAATGTAGACTGAGCACATAGATCCCCTTCTTGACATACTAAGAGATCATTAGCTCTCAACTGACCTCCCCTTTTACCATTCCCATTTGGGGTTGTAAAAGAAAGCCCAATTTTGAGATTGCTAGCTGAGATGATTCAGCCTGACAGACTACTCGAACAAGGACTTGAGACAAGCCCTACACTTTCCCATTATACAAATACTGGACAAATGATACAGCTAACTCTCTCAGGACTTAACAATTAACCCAAAAATTTTCTTTTCAGGATTCCCTAAAAATGCCTTCTCCCCCAGACAACAAGGAGTAATTTTAAGAACACAACACCCACATTCCCAAGAGGTGGGGTGGGTGGTTTTTTGGTCGTTTAAGTTATGGATATTGTCATTGTTTATGATGATTGGTTACAAGTTGTTAATTGTTAATGGTAAAAAAAAATGCTAAACAAAGGAGATTAGATTCAGGGTTCTTGTTAAAAAAAAGAGGATATAAAAAAGGGTAGATCATTAAATCTACTCTAAAAATATATATAAAAATGATGGATAAAGGGTAGGTCATTGAATCTACTCTGAAAAAAAGAGATATAGATATGATAAAATAAAAAATATCATTAAATCTACTTTTAAAAGGAACTACTTGTTTTAAATATTTTACATTGGATTGGACTCACCAATCCAATAAGGATAAACAACAAAATTTTCTGTCTGAATTTGTCAAATATTAATGGACTGGACATTGTTAATTATATAATGGAGTTTTTTGTCACCGCCTGAGGAAAATTCTTACCTGCCTTTATGACCCTGTAAGAATCCAAGCCTGGTGACTTTGCCTTAGCTAGAGCACTGCTATTGCATGGGTATATAACTGTATACCTCAGAGAATTATACAGAACGAAGAGGGGAATTTTGAGGATTTAGATGGGAGAGAATTTCGACTGGAAAACTAGTGATAGAACTTGAGGATGAGATGGAGAAGAGAAAAGAGAATGGAAGGATGATATGGGTAAGAACTGGACAAGAACGAACTGAGATGGGGAAGAACTAGATTGAGGGGCTAGAAGAGAGTACTAGAGGAATGAAATGGAAGGTGTAGGAGAGCCAGACAGGGAAGAACAAGATGAGGAAGAAGGAGATGGGAGAGGAGCTAAGATGGGAAGGAACTAGATGGATAAGAACCTACATGGGGCAATGAGAGCAGAATAGAAGCTATATAGAGAGTGAGAACCTATCAGAAGAATAAAGTGTATGGACTAAAGATTTTCATGTACATAGATTCATTTCATATCATCGAAGAATAGATTGTCAGCTGGTTGCAGATTCTTCCCGGACCCTGGGAGGGGACTATTGAGGGGCCAGGCCCCCTTAGTCCCTGATAGCTCACCAAGTAAAGACACATGCTGCCAAGAACCTGAAGACCTTAGACCCATTCACAGGACATAAGGAGTGAAAGGACAAAATGCTTTCCTACAAATGTCCTCTGAAACACACACACACACACACACACACACACACACACACACACACACACAAATGCAGATAAGTAAATATCTTTTAAATCCTACAATGTTCAAGTGTGGACATGGAAATCTTTAGTTACAGAGCTTTAATCATATCTTTTTTAAATGAAAAATTGTAGGGAATAGACATCTCTTTCCATGTTCTAAGACTTGTTATCACTTATTATTTGCAAACATACTTATAGATACATTCAGTCATAATTTAAGAGCAGTCTCAGGACAAGGAACTCAGGCATAATATAAATTATCTTGGAGCTCAGCCAGGACGATATTATGAGAACCTATCTCAAAATGAAGTGCTGAAGCAGAATCCTCACAAATGTTTACACTGGGTGTGGCAGCACACACATGTAATCCCAGCAGTTGAGATTTGGAGGAAGAGGATCTGGAGTTCAAGGTCAACTTTGGCTACATAGGGACCACCCTGGGCTCCATCAGACTATCTCAAAACAAAACAAAACAGCACGAAGTTCTCACAAATCAAGGTTCCAGCAGCTAACCAGGGCGAACTAGATGGAGAATAGCAGGGAAAAGTGTTTCCATGATAATGGCATTGATTATACTTCAATGGCATATCTAGATAGTTGGTAATCATGAATTTCCAAGGTGTTACAGATGTGTTGTTTCTCCGAACTCTCTCTCTCTCTCTCTCTCTCTCTCTCTCTCTCTCTCTCTCTCACACACACACACACACACACACACACACACATTATATCCCAGCCACACACTTGTAAACAACTCTTGCTATATTATCAAAAGTTTATTCAGAAGACTCCCTGGCATATTCATCCTCACCTGACACTCTTGTCACCAGTTATACCTTCCCTGTTCTAATTCCTCTTCAGGAAGACCCACGACACTCACCGAGATGATGGCCAAGGCAGATATATGGCTCATTCGAACCTACTGGGATTTGGAATTTCCTCACCCTGTCTTACCAAATTTTGATTTTGTTGGAGGACTCCACTGCAGACCTGCCAAGCCTCTGCCTGAGGTAAATATATCCCTGTTTGCTTGCTTCTCTTTGCCTTACATATTTGGCAGGAGTGATTATATTTTATTCCTTCAGAATGTTTGTATCAAACTCAGAGTGTCACAGGAATTTAGATAAAGAAACTGGCCAGTTTCTTTAGAAACGACTGTATCTATCCCATCACAAGAGTCTGAATTTCTTTTATGGAGCCCTGTGGGACTTCTGAGGACAGGGACAGTTAGAGTCCTACTCAATATAGAGAAAATCTCAGAGATTCACACAAAACATACAGATAAGTGACAGCGACACTCCACAGGAAAGTACTGGTAAAACCCAAGGTTGCAATAATGGAACCCATGTGACATGAAAGTAGAACGTGACCGCTGCAGTAGCAGATCGAATGGGAAATAGCAGCACAGGGGCATGGGACAGCAAAACAAAACAAAACGAAATTATATTTCAAAATGTCACAATGAAACCTACTGCTCTACATACTGATTCAAAAAGATGGGAGACTGAAGAAAAGGCTCAGTGAAGAGGAGCAATTGCTGCTCTTGGAGAGGATCCAGGTTCTATTCCCAGCTTCACAATACCAAGTAAAAAGAAGTTTTTTCCTTTTAGGAATCAGGGAATGATCCCCATCTAGAGACAGTCAGCAAGATTTCAGACCAAGCAGGTGCCTTCAACTCAACAGACTGTAACTAAAAGATTCTACAAGCCAGGGAACTTAAGCTAGCCTATTAGAATTTGGGAATTGAGGAACTTGTCCTTCATTTCTTCTGAATTCAAATTCAACTTATAAAGGATAGTAAGATGTTAATAAACAAAATATGCCCTATCCAACATCAACAAATGTTTTTTGTTCAAAATTTCACTCAATAACTGATAGCTAATCAGCCTATTTTGACTATTGACTATGGTTTCAAAGATGTGCATGTATGGTAAGGTATGACCATGTCAGGACAACAGTGATGTGTTTGGCACTCTCTGTGGTAGAATATGAAAATTGTTGTGGGAAAAAAGTTATTCAGGATATATAGGGTCAAATATCCCCTGGAAGGCATATGCAGGATGTGAAAAATATATGAAGGATGATTAGGACCAATTTCAGCATTTGGATTAAATTAATTCAACAAGATCTGTTAAAGAATATTTTCTTAGCTGGGGGTTGGTGGCACACAGCTTTAAGGCAGAGACAGGCAGATCTCTGTAAGTTCAAGGCCAGGCTGGTCTACAGAGCAAGTTCTAGGACAGCCAAGCCTACACACAGAGAAAACCTGTCTCAAAAAAAGAAAAAAAAAGATTTTAAGAATGTTTTCTTCCATTCAAATGTGCAAAGGAGAACATACAAATACTTAATACAGGGACGGTTTCAGAAGTCAAGTCCTATACAAAGTGATCTGGGGGAACACAAATGGAGTTATGTCAAAGAAAAACTTATTGTCAAAAGTCACAATGGCTGTATGTACTGTCTTGATCAATCACACAAGTAGAAACACACTCACGTACACACACATACATACAAACATATATACATTTACACAAGGAAGCACAGTAACATAAATTGACAACATAGTAAATATCTTTCCAACAAAACTAGCACCTCTTAAAATACACACACACAATTGAAAAGAGAATGGACATTGTTAACAAAATTAGAAAAAGATTCATGGTCCATGAATTCCACTCGTGGGTCTGTAAGCAAAAGAATGGATGGAAGGATGATCACAGCTGCACTGTTCCTGACAGGAAGATGTGTGGTAGTTGAAGAACAATGGCCCCATAGGGTCATACATTTGAATGCTTGATATAAACTTGATGAACTGTTTATAAAGGATTAGGAGGTGTGGCCTTGCTGGTGTGTCACTGGAGATAGGCTTTGAGGTTTCAAAAGTCCAAGCTATGCCTGGTGTCTTTCCCTCTAACTACAACTTATGGATCAGGGTGAACTCTCAGATGCTACTCTGGTGCCATGCTTGCCTATATACCATAGTGCTCCCCACCACGATTTTCATAGACTAAACCTCTGCAGCTGTGAACAAGCCCCCAGATGGCCTTAATTATGGTGTTTCCTCACAGCATTAGAACAGTAACTAATAAAGAGAGAAGCAATCTAGGTATCACTAGAAGTATAAGTAAACAATATATAGTACATAAAAACAAAGATCATTAAACCTTAAAAACAGAGAGTATAGAGACACATGGTATGACATTTAATGACAGTACACAAAGTAAACTCAGGCACAGAACAAGACAGAAATGAAATAAGAAGAAAACCTTATGTATACTACCTAGATTGGCCAAAATTATAGAAACAGAATACAGACATATGGTAACCAAGGGACTGGAGAGGGAGTAGGGTAATGTTGAATTTAATTTGTACAAAACTTATTTTTCAAGATGAAAATAAGCCAGGGCTATTTGTATGAATATGTACACACATCTAACACAGACAACTGTAACCTTACAGTTGACTACAACTATACATCTTATATATGGATGTGAATAGTTTTAAAGCACCCACTATTCTAATCATTTCTAATGCTGCTCAGTTTCTTCCTATATATGTGCATGTCAGTTTCTGTGCAGGTTATTTGGTGTTGCTGCTGTTTGTGATGTACTGATATTTCATTAACAGGAAATAGAAGACTTCGTCCAGTCTTCTGGAGAACATGGTGTTGTGGTGTTTTCCCTGGGGTCCATGGTGGGTACCCTAACAGAAGAAAGGGCCAATGTGATTGCAGCAGGCCTTGCCCAGATTCCACAGAAGGTGAGGTACAGTGCTCAGTGTTGCATCCTCACTAAGACGGTCACATCCTTTTCAGGTGTGACTGCAGAAACCTCCTGTGTGAAACTGAAGCTGTCCTGATAGCTCTAGCTCATCTCTGAAGTCACTTATGACACAGAAATACAGGAGAGAGATGCCCAATAGTAGGTGGTGTTTTTGATTAATAATTTTGTTATTAACATTGTGTTCAGAAAAAACTTTAACAAGAGTTTGTGAACTTGGTGTTAGGAAGGTATTATAGGCACAAAAACATATTACTTCCTCCATTATCTTGGAGGATATTTGAGGACTCAGAACACACTACAGTATAACCATACAGCATTTCAATTAGAACCAGTAAGTGCACTGGCCCAATAACAATAAGGAAGCAATCAAAATTTGCAGTTGTGGGAATGGAGAAGTGCCTCATCCCTGAAGAGCGTGTGTTGCTCACCCAGAGGACCTGAACTTACTTCTGAGACCCCATGTTTGTCAGCTCACAACCGCCTATAACTGCATCTCCATGGGATCCAATGCCCTCATCCATCCTGTCATGACACCCGCACACACTTTCCACACATATTTTTATACATACTGTCTTAGTTAGGGTTTCTATTTCTGGGAAGAGACACCATGATCACAGCAATTCTTATAAAGGAAAGCATTTAATTGGGCTGCCTTACCATATCAGAGGTTTAGTCTATTATCATCATGGCAAGTGGGATGCACGTAGACATGGTGCTGGAGAAGGAGGAGAGTTCTACATCTTTATCCACAGGCAGCAGAGGGAGACTGTGTGCCACACTGGGTATAAGCTGAGCATATAAGCCCTCAAAGAGTGCACCCACAGTGGCACACTTCCTCCAACAAGGCCACACTTCCTCCAACAAGGCCACACTTCCTCCAACAAGACCACACCTCCAAATAGTGCCACTCCCTATACGTTAAGCATTGAAACACATGAGTCCATGGGGGCCATACCTATTCAAACCACCACACATACACACTTATACATGCAGACAGACTGGCTTATACATAAATAAAAATAAATCTTTATTTTAAAATGGAATTTGTGCTATTCTGGTTTATTGGCTTGTCAGTTATTTTATTTTATTTTATTATTTGGTTGCCAGTTTGCTTTCTAAGGACAGAGAAAAAATGGGTATTGATTTGGATGGAAGAGAAGGGGAAGAGGGAAGGAAAAATATAACCAGAAGATATTCCATGAAAAAAATCTCTTTTCAATAAAATGAAAATAGAAAAAGAAGAAAATGTAAATTTTAAAAAATGAGGTTTTTATAATAGTGTAATATCCCTTTGAAGTCTTGGCCAAATGTGACAACCTACATATTAAAATGGGCTTATGCAGGGTACTGTTTTCCTTACTATCCAAAACAATGTGTAAGATAGGATTTACAAACCCCAGGTCCACCTGGGGACTGAGCATTTTAATGCTGAAATAGGAGGTAACACGGACACTTGCTCTTGAAGTGACCATGTGCTTAGACAGTACCATGCGACAAAGACATGATCTAATAAAATACCTCTGATAAAAGTGATGATATGTGAAATAACTCAAATGACATGTTTATATTGAATTTGGAAAGTAAAAACTGCTATAAATATATACTAGAAAAAATCAAGGTATATATGAGTAACATTGGTGGATTATTGAACTGAAATTATAATCACACATTTCTTTTTATTTTTTTAATTTATGTTGGTGTTGGCCTGCATGTATGTTTGTGTGAGGGTGTTGGATCCTCTGGAATTGGAGGTACAGACAGACATTGTGAGCTGCCATGTGGGTGCAGGGAAATGAACCTGGGTCCTTTGGAAGAGCAGCCACTGTTCTTAAACACTGAGACATCTCTCCACCCCTGACACGCTTCTTAACTCCTGCTTAACAATAAGGGATCTAACTTTGCCTAAGTCACTGTTGGTTAAATGTTGAGGTCGCATGCTGAAACATGGATAAGCATGAGAACAAATGCAGGAGAGTGAAGAGTCCTTGCATTCTTGCTGTAGTAGTTCTTCACAGTTCCCATCATCCATCCTCGCCTCCTGGCTCTTAGACACTAGGCATTTATCTTCATTGATCCTTAACCTATCCAGAATTCTACCAGGAGTAACTTGACACTTGATCAAAGTAGTAAGAGGCTAGCTTCCTCTTAACAGGTTCTTTGGAGATTTGAAGGCAAGAAAACAAGCACTTTGGGCTCCAACACTCGGCTGTACAAATGGATCCCCCAGAATGACCTTCTTGGTAAGCATCAGAAGACACCTGAGACATAGGAATGGCCAGACAGCACTAATGCATTTATGACAACTGTGATCTAATCCTGGGGAAAATGGATAAAAGAACTAATGTGAATATTCTTACAGTAACATTTGAGATGGGAGAATCCTTTTTATCTCTGCTATTTATCCGTTCAAATACATTTCAGGCACTTCTTTCTCTCCACCTATTTCAATAACTTACATAGACATTTCCCCCTACTGTAGGGCAATTGTAAATGCCAGGGAGAATGATGTTCATTCATTAATGACTTTTCATTTACTAGCTCCCCTAAAATTCCACATCATGAGGCAGTCCTATATTTGGTGAAGTATTGCTTGTCATAATTCTCATTCCATCATTATGAGCAACCAACACTCTGCTACACAGACGCAACCTATCATGAGCAGTGGCTTCTCTGTTCCTTTAAGAGAACAGACTCTCCTGAACCACTGCCTGTGCTTGCACAGCTGTTTGCTCCACTTGGGAGGAGCTCTGCCCTTTTTGTACATTGCACAAAATCATTCCGCTTGTACTCTACACCTCCTCTATGTGGCCTTCACTTAATCTCTGTGGACTGGCACTGCTCCTTGCTCTAAGACATGAGAGGAATTCAGGGCAGTCCCATGGTTATGATAATGATATCTAGAGAATATTTGTCCTTTCTGTGCCTTTTTCCCTGCCTCCCCTTTTCTTTCACAGACTTATGATTAATACTTGCCCTTAATTTCTCCCCTTCCTAGGTCATCCTAAAACCAGAGCTTTTATAACTCATGGTGGCACCAATGGCATCTATGAGGCGATCTACCATGGGATCCCTGTGGTTGGCATTCCTTTGTTTGGAGACCAATTTGATAATGTTGTTCGCATGAAGACAAAAGGAGCAGGTGTTAGACTGGATTTTCTCACAATGTCCAGTGAAGATTTGGTTGGTGCACTGAAGACAGTCACTAATGACCCTTCGTGAGTACAGTTATTTGGTTCAAGTTGTTACTAGTCCAGATAAGTTCTCTCCAAATTCAGAGTAGAATTCATCTGATCTTATTCTAAGTTTGAAAACAGCAACAATATAAAACTCATTTAACCACTGTGGAACAGCTTTTACTGTCAATCAAGACTGCAAACTATCCCTACAGACTTACTGTAACAGAGGTTAGTTCAGAATAATTTGATAATAGAAATAATTTCTAAGCAAGTTATCAATGAGCTGCATCTCAGCCCTTAAGTCATCTTGTGTAAAGTATGTCCCATTCTCATCAGTTACCAATTTTTTATCACCAATAGTGTTTTTATTGAGATTACAAATATTTTGACACCGTTTCTTCTCAAGAGCATCAATGTAATTATTGTCAAACTGTACGAATCACCTCACTTACTGTGGTAGAAAAGGCTTATGAACATTTGCTGTACGGGAAAAATTTACTTCCCAAAATGATTTGCCATTTCAATTTTGGAAATAATTTCTCAGAAAAGACAAGCTTACAAGCAAATTTTCAAATATGTCCCACTCAAAACCACACCATACCTTGTGCTAATAATCTATGTTATTTATTGAGTCTCATGATGCTTTCACTGAAGCTTTCTTAGACTTGAAGCACTTAAGTAAATTAATTGGTTTTTGATGTTTGGGAATTTAGCTATAAGGAGAATGCCATGCGGCTATCAAGAATTCACCATGAACAGCCAGTGAAGCCCCTGGACAGAGCTGTCTTCTGGATTGAGTATGTCATGCTCAACAAAGGAGCCAAGCACCTTCGTGTGGCAGCACATGACCTCACCTGGTTCCAGTACCACTCTCTGGATGTGCTTGGATTCTTGCTCACCTGTGTGGTGACTGTGATGTTGATCATCACAAAGTGTTGCCTCTTTTGTTGTCAGAGGTTTGCTAAAGCTGGAAAGAAGAAGAAGAGGGAGTAGCTGAAGTGGTGAGGACTGACACATGGACCTCCCCCGGTGCATCCCAGCAAGGGAGGCTTTCCATATTATCTCTTAGTCACAACTGACCTGGACACTGTCCCTCTTATTTCACCCTTTTGAAGTAGACGTGAGCTGTCAAAAGTTCTATTTCCTCTCAATTATAAAGTACACATGCAAGAGAATTTCCAACATCACTTACCTCATATTATATTCCCAATCTGAAATTTCTCCCACAGACTCATAATTTGTTTTGTTGATTTTGTTTAATTTATTCATTTAGAATTTCTTACCTTGATTCAGTAAAGTATTAAATCAATCCCTCATGATCACATTTCTACTGCCCACTGGATCTCACCCAGTATGTCCAAATCACAACTTCCTGTCCTCTAATTTTTAATAACCCAGTAAGGACAATTGTTCAGTCTATAAATGAATGCATGCATTCCTAGGGAGACATTGCTGGATCATGGCCAATGTACCAGTGTCCAACCCACCCCAATAATAATGATTCATCCCCTCCTAGATTCTGTGACTGCCAAAAGATCTTTATTTAGGGGTGGAGTATTACGAGAGCCTCCTCACTTACTATGGAATTTTGGCTACCTGATATTATGCAAGTCCTGTGTAGCTGACAGATACTTTGAGTTTATGAATGCAATAGCTGGGGCATTTCCAGAAGAAAGTGTTCCATAACACTTCTCTGCATCATCACGTTCTTACATTCTTTCCCCATTCTTCTGCAGTATTCCCTTAGCCTTGACATGAACTTCATCATTCTCAGTCCTTTGAGCAGACGTAAGTCTCTGAAATTCACTGGTGTCCACTGCAACAAAAGCTTCTCTGACAAATGCTGAAAACAATCCAGATCTATGGATATGGCTGTTAACATAAACATTAGAAGGTAATTTTCCAACATGACCATTTAGCAAAATAGCAATAGTAGGTTCCAAACTAGGATTTTCTTGACCTTTAATCAGGTTAATAGTGTCAGGTTCCTCCCAGTAGAGTGGGGCTCAAATCCAATTAGAAAATATTTATTTATCTATCTAGTTACCTCCAGTTGCTAACTTGACAAAGCCTAGACTCATATATGAGGAAAGTCTGGCCTATTGGCAAGCCTGTGGGAGTGGATTTTGATTTACAGGACCATACTTGTGGTCCTATCCACAGCCGATTGAGCCAATCTGATATAGGAGGGGCCATCTCTGTGGTCCTCTCCAAAACAGGTTGAACCCTTCTACATCATGATGGTCCTGAATTGAATAAGGATCCTCATTAAGGATGAATCTGGGGGTCACACAACTCCAACTTTATTTTGAGGTCATATCAGTTACTGCTCTGATATAGCCATGTGTCATTATAACATGATCAGATTGCATTTCTCTTCCAGTCCATAAAAAATCCATG
>LZPO01076836.1:4948-27377 GCA_001675575.1 Neotoma lepida
GCAGAACATCGTCAGCTGTTCCTTGTGGAGAGTACACACATCAGTCTTTAGTCCCATTTCCACGCAGAACCCTAGCAGACGGACCTTATGTACAACACTGGCCAGCTGCCAATTGGGACGTAGTTTCCTTGGCTGCACAGGAGCTCGACAAAGCGGGCAGGTGTAGCCCGAGTCCTGGGATTCTCCTGAGAGCTTCCAGAGTCCAGAGAGACAGCTGTGGCAGAAAGTGTGGCCACAGTTGATGCTCACAGGCCCCCTGAGGAAGGTCACACAGATAGGGCAGTTCATTTCCTCCACAATGGCTTCTACTAATGCTGCAGGATGCATGGTTTCCATCTAACAACAGTCTCGGAACATGAATGAAGACCGCAAAGACTTTGGGCGCTGGGGCAGGTCCCCAGGGCAGCGGGCTGGGTAAGGAGTGCAGGACCTGTGTCTTCCAAAGATCCCCGGATGCCGTGTTCCTTCTCTTTGCGCAGCGCAGCGTAATCCGCAGTAGAGATGCGGGCTCCAGCGGCCTAGTCCCTCCTTTTCTTTTTCATGTAAGTCTTTTCTGTACTGCCTCTGCAAGCATCTCAGACCTCTTTTCCATCTCCTGTTTAACTGTAAAATATTCAGAGGAAGGAATTTGCAATTCTGATTCATCCCTTAATGGTGAGCATTGGACATCTCTTCCTCTTTCAGCAGAGCTACAATCAGTCAGAGAGTTCCCTAGAATGATTTGTTATTTGAAATGTCCAAACATCACCTGCCACAGATGAATCACAGTTAGTTCCAGCAAAGCTTCTGTGCCTCAATGATGCAGACATTCTGTGTGACCTTCCATGTTCATTTTTTTAAACTAAAAAATGGTAATTTTTGGAGGTGTGATCTGTAGATGAATTTCTAAACTGTCTTATTAAATAAAAAACATGGAGCCAGAAATTGGGGTTAAAGCCTGAGAGAGATCAGAGGAATAGGAAGAGCCACCAGCCAATCTCACCTCACTGATACTTCAATTCCAAAGAGACCTTCTTCCTGTATACTCACGCCTATATACCTTTCTGTTCTGTTCTCTCATTGGCTCTCTCAGCCCAGCTACATCACTTGCTCTTTCTGCCCAGCTCTGTTAATTTCTGTCTGTACAGACCTGCAGACCTCTATGGTTGGTGCTAGGATTAAAGGCATNTGTTACAACACTTGGCTCTGTTCCCTAGTGTGGCCTTGAACTCATAGAGATCCAGATAGATCCCTGCCTCCCAAGTGATAGGATTTAAAGGTGTGTGCTACCATTGCCTGACCTCTATGTCTAATATAGTGGCTGGCTTTCCTCTGATCTCCAGGCAAGCTTTATTTATTAAAGCACAAGTAAAATATCTCCACAGTGATCAAAACTATCATAAATTTGTCAATCANGGACATATTTAAGGGAAACAAGTGGTCCAAGAAAAAGGGGCCTGGCTATTCAGGGTTCCAAACTTAACTGAAGCCCCTTCCTGTATATACCACAGAAAATCTTGGGTACATGAGTCAGGGGGTGGCAGCAGCTGAAAGGGATGAACCAGCTCTAGGAGAGTTTCTGGGATAAGAAGGATGAGGCAGGATGGACACATACAAGGAGCTTTCACCCTCACTTATTCCCCACCATCTCACCTGTAAGTGTCCTCAGGCCTTTCTCTATTTGCTCAAGTCACATCTTTACTGTTTCATGAGNATCACAAAATCCAGACCATTAATTTGAAGTGGAAAGAGTTCATTCGTTTGTAGTTTATAGTCTATCATTGAGTTAAGTTAGGGCAAGGACTCAATGCAAAAACCTGGAGGTAGGAACTGAAGCAGAGACAATGGACTTCAATGTAAGACTACCTGTCCAGGAGTGGACACTGCCCACAGTTGGCCCACATCAACTATTAATGAAGAACAAACTTGCTCACAAACCAATCTGATGGAGGTAAATTCTTAATGAAAGTACCCTCTTCTCAGATATATCTACGTTTACATCAAGTTGGCAAAAACCATCCAATAGTCTTGGACACTTAACTATGCTTATAAGGGTCTGCACATGAATGGATGAAGTAACAAATNCGCTCTTCAAGATTTTAGTCTCTTATTCTCAGATGTCTAGAGATCATTTTACACATAATGNTGGATAAATTATAAAAAGATAAAAGAGGTGAGAGAATGTATTGTTAGTAGATATAAGAACTTCCAGGGAAAAGGGTTGTGAACACTAGATGAAAATGAAACGACAATTAACTAGCTGTAAGGACACAGATTTCAGAAAAGTTTAATTAATAATCAGATGCTGTCATCATTTTGACTGTCTCTCCAGCAGGGGTCGCAATGAACACGTCTTTCCAGGTAAGGGTTCCACAGCAGAAGGGCCTGCCACATGACTGTTCAAGTTCAAGCTGAATCAAGAAACATTTGCCCCTAAGTTGTGGACCTGTCAGCCTCCCTGTTCCAGTGAAAGCTGGCCAACTCTAAACTAGGGGAGGAAGACACCTCAAACGTTCTTAAAATCCACAACCCTCAAGGAGACTCTAGGATTCCTAAGTCTGCCCTCTGCTCTGCAGAGGGTCTTTTCTCTGTGGACTTTGCTGTGTGTGAGATTCACCCCTAATGAAAACCTTTCAACACTGACTAATTGTATATTCTGTGTCTGAGGTTTTCCCTTCTCCTACTTGTTCCACTTGAGATTTTTTTCCTGCCTTTTAATTCTTTAACTGTCAGTGAAATGAACTCTATCAGGAGCCCTAGACCATAATCTATGCACAGTGTAGTGGCTGTGATTTGTCCTTTGAAATAGAGAATGGGCTGCATTANCAAACTTTGGAAAGATCACCACAAAGAAAGAGTGAAAAAATTAAAATGATTACTCTGTTACCTATCCAAAGNTGGGGAGNATGAAAACGCTAAGTGCAAATACTAACAATGGAGTAATTATCTCATCCTTCACTAGTGGCCAGCATGTATTTGCCATCTAAAGTCTCCAGTCATGTAGCTTGTAGACTTGGCTAAGCAGGCCAAATGTGACGGAGCTGATGGCTCAGCTGCCTGGAGCAACTCTCTGGAAATTATCATCTTCATATGTCCTCTTTTCCATGTTAATGGAATAGTATTGGGTTTTCTTCTAAATCTTACAGAGGCCTCTCACCGAACAGCTTTCTAGGAGAGCAAACCGTGAAAAAGGCAAATGAATCACATGCTTCCAGAATAATTCTGATGATGGAAATTAACACTTGATGGTACATTGTAATCACCATGTCCCAAAATGAATTTTGCCAGTTACATGATAAACCTAGATTATGCTTCTGATGGCTATTCTTCATTGTCAACTTGACTATTATTTGGAATTAATGAAACTCCAAACTGCTGGGTACACCTGTGAATACTTTTTCTTGATTGGATAATTTGAGGTGGGAAGACCCACCTTAAATCTGAGACACCCCTTCTTGTGGCAGCCTATATAAGAATGCCAAAGAAGGAAGCTTTTGCTCTTTACCTGGTCTCCCTCACTCTTGCTGTTAAGTCCATTNCTTCACTAGTATTAGAGCCTACCTTTTTGGGATTCTGGCATGCACTGAAGACCAGCTGAGGCAGCCAGCCTCATGACCTGAACAAACAAGTATTGGCTTCTCAGACTTTCTGTCAAAAGATAGTTATTTTTGGAGTAGCTGGATAATAACCATAAGCCACTCTAATAAATCTCATTTATACACAAATGAATATACATAATATATATGTAATATTTATATGTATTCCTTCTATCAATTCTGTTTCTCTAGAGAACTCTGATTAATACAGATTTTTGTACAAGAAATGGTTCTAGAGCAACAGAATTGTAAAGATTTTTATTCAGAAAANTTTCTTGATATATGGTAAATAAATTAATGAGGAATTAATAAATTGCTATAAACACATATAACAGTCACTTGGCCAAAAATTTGAAAACCTTCAGTGAGGGGTGTGACCTTTATTTTAATTAATACAAATGTTTTTACTACCCAAAAGTTTCATGAAGACAGTAATACACAGTTTCTATATATGTATGTTTGTGTAATCAAGCCAGTTTAAAAAAAGCAGAATAATATCATTAAATCAGTGTTTCTCAGCCTTTCTAATGGTATGACCCCTTAGTACAATTTCTCAGGTTGCAGTGACCCCCATATATGAAATTATTTTCATTGCTACCTCCTGTTATTTTGTCACTGTTATGAATTGTAATGTAAATATCTGATACGCAGGATGGTCTTAGGTGACCCCTTTGAAAATATCATTTGACCCCCCGCAAAGGGATCACAATCCACAGGTTGAGAAAGACTGAATTAAATGATGATCACTTTACAGATGTAAGGCAGAGAGCAAACTTACAACAAGTGATTGGAAATGTCCACCTCAGCAAGGGAACAAGAACTCACAGGAAGTTTAAGGAGCTGTATTTTAGGGNATGTTTACTTTACCTAATGAAATCCTTTCAAAAACACATTTAAGGTTACATGTTGAAAATACATTTCATTTCATTTTCTAGAAGTACAAAATTAAATACTCTAATAATAGAGATTCAGATTTATGATAATTTCTCAAGGTCATAGCTTCATGCNTTTGATAGGTTGGCTACTTTCCCTGCTGCTGTGATAAAATTACATAAACAGCTGATGGGAGAGAAGGCTTATTTGAGTTCATAGTTGGAGCTTGCAGTCCTTCCTTTCAGGAAAAAAAATAGGAGCAGCAGCTGGAGGCAGCAGCACGTTATGAAGACTGGTGTTTAGCTCACTTTCCTTTTCATTCAGTGCAGAACTCAAGCCACAGGATGAGTCCTGGCATATTTAGGGTGGGTTTTCACTCACAGGCATGCCCTGAATTAGCAGTCAATATAATCCTTCACATGTGTGTCCAGAGGTGTCTCCTGGGTGCTTCCAGATTCTGCCAAGTTAACTGTTGTTGGGTGTATTTTACTCTGCTCTTTTGACTCTTTACTCTTTGGGGGGCTGCCACCCAGGTTCCAAAAAATACACAGAGGTTTATTGTTGCTTATGAATGCCAGGCCTTAACTTAGTTTGTTTCTAGCCAGCTTTCCTTAACTTAAATTATCCCATCTATCTTTTGTCTCTTAGCTTTTACCTTTCTCTATTCTATATATGTTTCTTTCCTTCTTACTCCATGGCTGGCTGTGTACCTGGGTGGCTGGCACCTTGTGTCCTCTCTCCTCCTTCTTTAGCCCTCCTCAATCTTCTCTTCCCAGATTTCTCCTCCTACTTATTCTCTCTGCCTGCCGACCCTGCCTATCCTTTCTCCTGCCTAGCTATTGGCTGTTCCTCTCTTTATTAGACCAATCATGTGTTTTGGACAAGCAAAGTAACACAGTTTCACAGAGTTAAACAAATGCAACATAAAAGAATGCAATACATCTTTTCTTCATTTAAAAAATGTTCTACAGCTTAAACAAATGTAACACATCTTCAATTAATACTCCACAGCAGTTAACAGTCAATATCAACTACCACAGATTGTAAGAATGTTTTTTTTTCTTTTATAATATGAGGAATTATCCAGGTAAAATTTGATCCAAAAAAAAAAGCAATGTAGAAGATCTCTATTTGTTCATGTAGCTTGGACTCAGGGTTTTCTCATTACCCTAACTTCCTATTGTTACTGTGGTTTCTGTCTCAAATTTAACAAATCAAAGGTTGGGGATTAGCATGGTTGCCTTCCATAGAACCAATCAGATGAGCCCTGACAGCATGANTTTGATAGGTTGGCTACTTTCCCTGCTGCTGTGATAAAATTACATAAACAGCTGATGGGAGAGAAGGCTTATTTGAGTTCATAGTTGGAGCTTGCAGTCCTTCCTTTCAGGAAAAAAAAAAAGAGCAGCAGCTGGAGGCAGCAGCACGTTATAAAGACTGGTGTTTAGCTCACTTTCTTTTTCATTCAGTGCAGAACTCAAGCCACAGAATGAGTCCTGGCACATTTAAGGTGGGTTTTCACTCACAGGCATGCCCTGAATTAGCAGTCAACATAATCCTTCACATATGTGTCCAGAGGTGTCTCCTGTGTGCTTCCAAATTCTGCCAAGTTAACTGTTGTTGGGTGTATTTTACTCTCTGCTCTTTTGGCTCTTTACTCTTTGGGGGGCTCCCACCCAGGTTCCAAAAAAATACACAGAGGTTTATTGTTGCTTATGAATGCCAGGCCTTAACTTAGTTTGTTTCTAGCCAGCTTTCCTTAACTTAAATTATTCCATCTATCTTTTGTCTCATAGCTTTTACCTTTCTCTATTCTATATATGTTTCTTTCCTTCTTACTCCATGGCTGGCTGTGTACCTGGGTGGCTGGCACCTTGTGTCCTCTCTCCTCCTTCTTTAGCCCTCCTCAATCTTCTCTTCCCAGATTTCTCCTACTTATTCTCTCTGCCTGCCAACCCTGCCTATCCTTTCTCCTGCCTAGCTATTGGCTGTTCCTCTCTTTATTAGACAAATCATGTGTTTTGGACAAGCAAAGTAACACAGTTTCACAGAGTTAAACAAATGCAACATAAAAGAATGCAATACATCTTTTCTTCCTTTAAAAAATGTTCTACAGCTTAAACAATGTAACACATCTTCAATTAATATTCCACAGCAGTTAACAGTCAATATCAACTACCACAGATTGTAAGAATTTTTTTTTCTTTTATAATGTGAGGAATTATCCAGGTAAAATTTGATCCAAAAAAAAAGCAATGTAGAAGATCTCTATTTGTTCATGTAGTTTGGACTCAGGGTTTTCTCATTACCCTAACTTCTTATTGTTACTGTGGTTTCTGTCTCAAATTTAACAAATCAAAGGTTGGGGATTAGCATGGTTGCCTTCCATAGAACCAATCAGATGAGCCCTGACAGCATGAAATATTTTAAACATACATATATTTAACATGCATATTAGTTATGTTCCCTCATCACTGTGACAAAAGACACTAATAAATGCAACTGAAAGAAGGAAAGGCTTAACTTAACTCAGCATGTAAGAAGGAAGACATATTGTCTATCATGTTTTAGACTTTAGAGAGGAAGAGGAGGGGTTTGAGGGAGATGAATGCAGAGATGGAGCATCCTTTAAGGCAAGGGCTTCATTAAGAATTGTTAACACCACAGACAGCACATGGAGGGAGAGAGAGAGAGAGAGAGAGAGAGAGAGAGAGAGAGAGAGAGAGAGAGAGAGAGAGAGAGAGAGAGAACAAAAACTTCAGTTCTTGCAGGCAAAGCAAAACAGGGTACCCACTCTTAAATGTTTCGTAGGGAGAGGGATGTCTTATACCTTAAGTGTCCTACACCTCAATACAGCAGGCTTGGTTAGTATGTCATCTATGCTACATGCCTGTCATCAGGTGTTTCCCATTCCCAGAAGACAGTCAGAATCAGAGCAGTCGACTCTTTGTCATAGCAGTACATAGCTTGTCAATTCATCCTAGCAGCACCCAGAGCAGAGAGAGATGGCAGAGGAGTGTGGCATGATCATGAGGCAGCAGATCNAGAGGATCTAGTGCCTAACATTTCCAGCATTATAGTTTGTATTAAAAACAACTTTGTAAGAATGTATGGAAAATAGATAAGGACAGGTCATATGAGTTTGCTAAGCATCAAAATTCATCTGGCTCCTTCTGACTTAATTGTGGTACAATTTGCTAGAGGGGAAATAGCCCGATATCATCCTGTGATAGGTAGTCAGGCATTGGTTCTGATCAGGATTCTCATGACTGTGCAGGGGAATAATGTGAGATCGAGCACTAGATTATCTTGGGTCTTGTTAATTCCTTACACAGCCATTTATTGTCTAATTCTGTATGTGAATAAACATTTCTGTGACTATTAATTAATGGATTTTCAAAAATGTGAACTGATCTCCATCTTCCTGTAACCCAAAGCTAAGAATGTTATCATACANCATTTGGGGCCTGAATAGAAATTTTCTACTTTGCTCTAACTTCCCTACTTGATATTTCTCCCAGTAAATTTGACAAGCNCACACCAAAAATATTTGGACTTACTATTTCCTTTGCTAAAATACTATAGANCCTTCTCAAACTGTGGACTCTTAGATGTGCTAGTCCACATAGANAGTAGATGGAAGACTGAATTTCTTCTATTGGGCAAGAAATCAAGTAATTGATTCTAGAAGAAGACCACTCAGAAACACTACTCAGAAACAAAATCAGTAAAAATTTTCTTTCTTATTCTAAATCATTGTCTAGAAGGAATTCTTAAGAAGTACTTTGATGTATTTATTACATATAAACACAGTGAAGAAGAATGACAGAGTATTATATTATTCAAGTTTTTATGTGAAATCTATATTCAAATTCTGTGGGATGAAATAATATNTGCTGTGCCTCTTGCCTTGAAAAAGTCTGTGAGCTCTCCATCTGTAAACNTCTCAAGTTCTTGGTCCTTGAGTTCTCCTGTATTGTTATAAGTCTGAAGAGTAGATAGTTTTTAACAATTATTAAACCTTCTAAAATATTCTGAAGACAAAAGACATTAGACCATACTTCAATGAGCCTAGTCCATACTGCTGTTCAATATAACATATGAACATAAACATCTGTGTTTGTGTGTGGGTGCTTTAACTCTGTCTAGAATAGCTGGAAACCACACATAGTAGCCATTCTCCTCTCAGGGATTGATGTGAGTATCCAANCCTGAATTTCTGTGTCTGATGCTGTCTCAGGATGGAAGGGATGTGTGCATCACATCCTTCCACAGATCAATATTCTTAACCTCAAGTCCTTCTCATTGCTGTAACAGTATATACTGCAGTGCTCTCCTCAAAACAAGGAGACATTTGACACTTTCCTCAAGAAAGTTTGCCTTAATTCACTTTGACATTGTTGTACTGCTGAACTGTGCAAGGAATTGTCATGTTTCTTAGTGAGTGCATGTCCATCACATTCTCAGATAAAAGTTCAGATCGCTTTGTAACCTGACAAAGACTCCTCAGCTGCTACACAACATGAGGTGCCAAGACAGCTCTTGGGACTGTTGATGCTTTGGATCCCTGGTAAGTGAAATGAGAAATGAGAATCAGTGGCTGTGTCATATTTCTTGACCCTGTGCTTTCAGTGGTGTTTTGTTTACATGTGAACTATGTGGGGTTTAGCTTTGAAATGAGTATGATCAGAATAGATCTATCTATTAAGGTGAAGGATATTTCAGAAGAATGCAGGACACATATTCTCAAGTGTACTCTGCCAATCATAAATGGTGATAACTACTGGAGAAGAAATCTAGAGCCCCTATTACTTTGTAAATATATTTTTATATTGCATATTTTCAGAAGAGTAACTAAGAAGGTACAAAGGAATAAAATAATAAAAGAAAAATTATAAAAATATCCTGCTGTGTTTATATTTAACCCCATGTATTTTCTGATTTTATGATTTTAGGGTCCAGTAGAGTATGTTGTGCTAACCAAGGCTCCACTGTTGCTGGCCATCATCCTTGGAGAGTCAGCTTCCATCTCCTGCAGCATTGATCAGAGCCTGCTACTTAGTAGTGCAAACACCTATTTGAGTTGGTACCTGAAGAGACTAGGCAGGTCTCCAAAGCTCTTGATCTATGAAGTTTTCTACCAAATTATCTGGGACCCTAGACAGATATGGTGGCAGTAAGGCAGGGACAGATTTCACACTCAAAATCAGCAGGGCAGAGCCTGAGGATTTGATGATTTATTATTGCTTTCAAGGTACACATCTTCCTCTCATGATGGTACACTTCGAATGAAAATGTTTATGCTTGGAGGAGTTAGCTGCCCTTACGTGTTTCTCTGGAGAGCCCACAGCAGATCCTGCAGGATCCTATAAGAGGTAAATATTGAGTCACGCAGGAGAACAGGTCACAGCTGCTGCATTTTCTAGGTTGCCTTGCAGTTATCTGGTTCCTTTGTCAACAGATANACTGTTGGCATGCCACAAGAAACAGCAGAGTGCAGTGGTACCAANGGNAGTTCAGAACAACCAGGCATGAAGNAAGGGATAGTAGACTGGTTAGTCTTCCTAACTGTCCNGAACTTGTGCACATGCACAGATTAAAATCATCCATGAATACAGTCAAGTAAATGAGGATGTGGATGATTCATGGCACTCAAAACACAACATACAACACACACACACATACACACACATATATTGGATATATACATGTGTGTGTATGTGTGTGTATGTATGTGTGTATCCACATGCACTCACATGTGTGAGGTTAACATACACATGAAAGTCAGAGAACAAATGGAAATTAGCTCTTTCCTTCTATCACATGGATACCAGAGGTCAAACTCAGGTTATCAGACTTGGAGATAGATGGCTTTACTCATTAAGCTTTTTTTGCCACATGTCAAACTCATATATCAACTTCATAAGTTATTTTTTATTATAGTAACATTATTGTATTCTTGGAGATTGAGTATTCTGATCAGTAATTTGTACACATGCAGCAGGAAAACTTTGTTGATAAAACTTCCCCCCTTGAGGCAGAAAGATTGTAAGGATCAGGGGTGGTGGGTGACTCCAGAGAAATAGCTTCATCCAGTCACAACAGGGCTGATACACACAAGGATTGTGATAGCACACCCAAACCTGTACAACTTCAAACTAGACAAAATTCTAGAAGGAATAAGGGGAAGTGAACACAAAGTCCCATTCTTAACCAAGTAGCTATTTGCAATTGGTAGCTGGTGGCAAAGGGAAAGACAGTTTTCTCTAATGTAGTATCACAATCTCCAATGTAATGTCAAAATTGTATATTGAAAAAATAACATTCATTCCACAAATCATATTAATTACTTCTAAGACTTCCCTATATCACCTTCATAAAGTTTTCTCAAAAAAAAAAAACACTTTCCAATCCACCCTTCTCACTTTCATATTCTCTTAACTTCCTTTCTTCTTCAGTTCAGAAGAGGCACAACATTAGATTCTCCTGTCCTCAAGCCATCAAAAGAGGAAACTTTTGTCCATCTTGTTTTTCATATTACAGGATAAACTTTAGTAAACTTTCTCAAAAGCAAAAGCCTAGCATCAAAAGGTTTAGGACAGTATCATTCACAGCATGCTGAAATAAAATAGCTATTATGTGAGTTCCAATGTTGGAAATGAATGTCAGATTTGGAAAGCATAGAAACGTGTGTCTTTTTCAACATAATTTGAGTAAATAAAACATAATAAAAATTGGATCAATATCAAGGAAACTAAAGAGTTTGAAGACTTTTGTTGAAGGTAGTAAAGAGAACATGAAGTGCCCACTTGGGAGTCAGTTGTTTATACACTCAGACTGTGACTCACATTTGTTGCTGAATCAGTTGAGTCAGTGATGAATGATGGATCTGAAGTAAGCTGAGGTATATTTCCAGTGGAGAATCCCAGAGTTGAACATTATTTACTGCTGTAACTATAAGCTGGGGACAGGTGAAACATCACATAGGGCTGACTCTGAAGAGACTGTGGTGGCAATAACCTTCACTTTCAGTCTCTTGTCACTCAATGATTTCCTCAGAAGAACTTTTAGCCTACAATATCCCTCTATAGGTGTATTATATATTATCTTTTACAATGTAATTTTACTATATCTATTAACTTTTTAGACATGCTTAAATCTATAATTACTTACCATTATGTTATTACTGAGTCCAAAAGCCAATATGTTCATCTTCTCTGTAGATGTCTTGCTTAGGAACAATAACATATAACAAAAGCCTTAGTAGGTACAATGATTTATAATCTAGGCTTATATACATTTCCTTTGTGATATTTAGACAATTACAAAATTATCTCATGATACATTACACAGAATTCATTGTTATTATTAATCAAGGCATGACTGTATACTGATATTGTTATAATTGATTGTGTGGTTTATTCCAAAATGTCTTTATACACTCTTTGCCTATTCTGAATAATGCTGATGTGAACAGGGGAGCACAAACTTTCACACTGCCTTCTGGCTTCAGTTCTCCTGAACTTGGAGTACCTTGGAGTGAAATTGGTCAGTGAAGTAACAGGCACATCCCTGGGTTCTTCATTAGGTCCCATGTTTTCTATGGGCTGTANCTCACTTCCATGCCCAGGAACAATGCAACAATTTATGATTTCTGCACAGATAAAGTATTTGTCATTTTTTTCTATTATCATCTTAATAATTACTGGGAAGTAATATTTCATTATGGTATTGATTTTAATTCATTACATATTGAATATCAATCTGTTAACATATTAGAATAAAAATGAAGCATTTTTTCTTTCATAGGTTTACAGTAGTGATCTCCACCACATTCATGTTCTGCTGGTGTTTCATATTTGGTTTCAGCCTGCAGTAGTGCAATTGTGCAAATACAGTCTCAAATCTCTGTCTATGGCTTCTGAGGATGGTGCTGCCACCATCTTCAGGCAAGTTAAGGCACAAGCTGACACTGATACCAGCAGAATCTGGATCAGGCTCCAAAGATTCACACACAAATTTCTGTACCGTCTTTCTTGGAAATCCTCTCATGGTCAATGGTAATGTCAGATTTCATAGTCACCATAAGCACCCTGCATTCTAAAGACAGGGCCTTCAGTACAGTCATGAAATCCCCAGTATTTCTCACAACATGCAATAACACTTTGAAACATTAACTCTACCCACTACGAAGACAAATTGGAAAATGCCATGTTCTTCTAATTCTTGCATGTGCATGAGTGGTCATTACCCAAGCTATATTGGAGAGTCGGATCACCCCTGACACACAACGGTGGAACTAAAACACAAGTCTCTGTTTCTTCCTTTAGTTGCAACTTTACCCACAGTAATTTTTCAAGGTAAACAGACACATTTTGGAGATAGATCTAATTGTTCCTTTTCTGGCTTCATATATTGTGTCCAAAGTAAATGTATTTAGGAAATGACAGTGTATATCAATGGCCACAGGAAGGAACTTTCACTGATTTTTCTTTCAACATAAGATAGTTTCAAATGAGAAAAAATAACTTTGAAGACATTCAAGTTGAGTATCTTGATTGTTCACTCAGATGTTGAGGAAGGATGGGACAGAATGACAATTATAACCTCTTCAGTATCTTCATGGTCTATCTTCATTTAATATAAAACATATTATTTACATTCTTTCAATCCTTTTTTCTTATTTATAAGATTAAGTAAACAGTTGTAATTAGTTGTCCTGATATCTGGTGGCTCAAGGTCAATCCTCTCATTGCCTCCTAAAGATTGACTACTCCTTCCACAGTCATGAATCCCATCACTGTGGAGATTTTACTTCCTCCTTTGTTGCATGAGAAATATTTTCTATTTAATAGTTTGCATAGTAAAATCTTTACCTTGTTCAAAACTAATTTATTTCTTTTATAAAATTATTTCATATTTTCTAGTTATAAAAATAGATGTGGCATGTGTTGAATGAAAGGCAGTAATTTTAGCATTATGATATGCAGAGAGAGTCAAAATTGAGTGTCCACCAGGTCTCTTCCTGCAGAGATTGGGGAACCTGTGGAAGAGGGGGAAGAAAGACTGTAGGAGTAAGAGGAGATGGAGGACAGTAAGAGAATATGGCCCACTGAATTAACTAAGCAGGGCTAACATTGGTTCACAGAGACTGAAACAACAAGCATTGGGCCTTAAATGGGTTTGCACCAGCCTATGTGTTATGGCTATTAGCTTGGTGTTTTTGTGGCACTTTTAACAGTGAGTGTGAGTGTATCTCTTACTCTTCTGCCTGCTCCTGAGACTCTTTTCCTCCTGCTGTTTGTCTTGTCCAGCCTCAATATGAGGGCTTTTACCTTTTCTTATTGTACCTTTTTTGTCTTTTTTGAATGTCATGTCTTGGAGGTCTGCTCTCTTCGGAAAAGGAAAGAGAGAATGAGTGAATTTTGGAGAGAGGAGAACTTGGAGGAGGTTAGAGGGAGTTGAGGTAGGGGAAATTGTGGTTGGGATGTATTGTATGAGAGAAGAATTTATTTTCAATTAAAAAATATATGTTTCCTAGCCTTGGTAATGTGTATGTGCATAGGGAGTGGTAGTGATAAAGATGTGACATTTAGAGCCTGGCCCTCAGTCTCTTATTGAACAATTATGTATCTCTGCATTGATCCTGCTTGTTGAAAAAAGACACTTCTCTCACTAAGGTTGTAGACAATGCCAGTTAGTGAATATAAGTGTAAGTATTCTGAAAGCAATTTATCAGCACAACTATTTAGCAAAATAATAACAGTGTGAAGTCACAGCTGCTGTTCCTACATTCACTAGATCAAGGAAAGTAAAATTTAGTCATAGATTTATGAAGTGCTCTTCAGCTCCTATCCCTTCCTGAGAAGCTATTGGCAGTTGATAGCTGCTGGGGGAGGAAAATTATTACTGTTTAAGATGTGGTAACTAGTGTGTTTGTCATGATCCAGTGTATGGGCCTATACCCATGACCATATGGATTTTAATAATTGGACTTAATGGGTTATCGAAAAACAACTCAAAACAATAAGAGAAGACATAATTTTAGTAGGGAGAGCTATTGTAATATCACATGGAGGGCAAAAACAGGGAAAAAATATAATTGTTTTATTGTACACATGTATGAAAATATCAAAAGAGGAAAACCCATCCAGATCAGACTGAAAATATCAAGTAAAACCTCATTGACTCATGTGTGATGTGTTCTCTCTCCATGCACCAAATTTTCCAACACACGATGAAACATCTTTTCTATAGCAATCTAGAGACAGATGCTATTACTTATTTATACAATAAACACAAGGTTACAATTGTACAGATTTCTAGAAGGATATGCTATACTGATTTGAGCACATATTCTTCAGCTAAGGCCTCAGGAATTGAGTCTCAGAAACCAATTGCTTGAGTTCTAATATAGAACAAATAGTATTTAAACCTTCTCACTCTGAATTAGTTCATAGCTTGCTGTATCTGTCTATTTGAGTCCTAATACTAAGTGGTAGAAATTCTATTCATCTAATCAAGTATGTGTCCAAGTAATTGGGAATCACATGCATATTTTCATAACTTCATTCCTCCTTTTCCATCTTTACTGTATCAACACTCTTGTAGTAAGTGGCCATTAGAGAGTCATTTATCATGTAAAAATGAGGATTACTTGTCTCTTTAGTTTTCTTTTTTGGGTGCCCAACTATGACAAAACTAAAACAAACACTAAAATAAAATGAGGATCACTTACACAGGAAGATGCTATGCAAAAAGAACATTAGAAAATACAAAGTGTGTTGAAAAGATTGCATTGTTCTGTGGTGCTATTTTGCCATGCTTGGTCCTTATAGATCCTATATGTCTTCATTTATGCAAGCATACATAATGGCCTCCAACTGTCCCTTGTTATAAGCAGTAGGGTATGAATCCATTTTTCTACAAACATAGGAGACACCTTATGTCACTTTGCTCTAAAGAGTGGGTTTTTCACTCCCTTGGTACTTTTCACACAGCTGTATCAACCAGGGGATTTGCATATTGCCCCATAGGGTGAACTTCTCCTTGCAAGTACAGGACAAAAGCTAGCCCCTCTTTCTGTCTTGGCTATTCAGGACTCTTCATACCAAGTTCTCAGAATGAGGTGCCCTGCTCAGCTCCTGGGGTTGCTTGTGTTTTGGCTCCCTGGTAAGGAAAGAAACAAAGATGCTCTCTCCACATAGGTATTTTATGTTGAACATTTATAGCATATAAATGAATAATGAACATAATAAGTAGGAAATAAATAAAGGAAGGAAATAATGTTTATTGTGTCACTATGTTTGAACATAACCTTTCATTTCTGTTATTTCAGGGGCCAGTGGGGATATTGTGATGACCCAGGCTGCACTCTCTGGTCCTGTTACTCTTGGAGAGTCAGCTTCCTTCTCCTGCAGGTCTAGTCAGAGTCTCCTACACAGCAATGGTAATACTTACTTGCATTGGCACCACCAGAGGCCAGGCCAGTCTCCTCAGCTCCTGATTTATCGGGTGTCCAACCTCGCCTCAGGAGTCCCAAGCAGGTTCAGTGGCATCGGATCAGGAACAGATTTCACACTGAAAATCAGTAAAGTGGAGGCTGAGGATGTGGGTGTTTATTACTGTCTGCAAACACTAGACTATCCTCTCACAGTGATACATCCCTGAACAAAAACCTCCCTGAGTGAGGTGACAAAGCTGCCTCATAAGTTCCTTGTTTTGGGTGCAAAGTTGTGTAACCAGCATGGCATAAGCACATACCCTTCCCCAGCACAATGGTTTACCCAGCACAGATTCAACAACTACTCCAAATTAAGTACTCAACTCTCAACTTTTCACAATACAAACTTTTCCAGTTATATCCATTTACCTGGACACTTTATAATTTCCTTTTCCTTGGTACCCAAAAAAGAAAATTGGTGAGCCTGGCACTCAGTCTCTTAGTGAACAATTATCTATCTCTGCATTGATGCTGCATTTTGAAAAAAGACGCTTCTCTCACTAAGGTTGTAGACAATGCCAGTTAGTGAATATAAGTGTAAGTATTCTGAAAGCAATTTATCAACACAACTATTTAGCAAAATAATAACAGTGTGAAGTCACAGCTGCTGTTCCTATATTCACTAGATCAAGGAAAGTAAAATTTAGTCATAGATTTATGAAGTGCTCTTCAACTCCCATTCTTTCCTGAGAAGCTATTGGCAGTTGATAGCTGCTGGGGGAGGAAGAATTTTTACTTTTTAAGATGTGGTCACTAGTGGGTTTCCCATGAGCCAGTGTATGAGCCTATACCCATAACCATATGGATTTTAATAATTGGACTTAATGGGTTATCAAGAAATAACACAAAACCAAAAAGAGAAGACATAATTTCAGTAGGGTGAGGTATTGCAACAGCACATGGAGGGCAAAAATGGGGGAAAGATATAATCATGTTTTATTGTACACACGTATGAAATTATCAAAGGAAGAAAATCCTTCCAGACCAGACTGAAAATATCAAGTAAAAGCTCACTGATTCATGTGAAGTATTCTCTCTCCATGCCCCAAATTTTCAACTTGTGATGAAACATGTTTTCTATAGCAATCTAGAGACAGATGCTATTACTTATTTATATAATAAACACAGAGTTACAATTATACAGATTTCTAGAACGATATGCTATATTGATTTGAACACATATTCTTCAGCTAAGACCTCAGGACTTGAGTCTCAGAAACCAATTACTTGTGTTCTAATATAGAACAAATAGTATTTAAACCTTCCCACTCTGAATTAGATTGTTGTATCCTGTCTATTTGAGTCCTATAAACAAATGGTAGAAATTCCATTCATCCAACCAAGTTTTTTGTCCAAGTAACAACTGTCTATTAGGATTTACATGCATATTTTCATAACTTCATTCCTCCTTTTCCATCTTTACTATCTCAACACTCGTAATAAGTGGCCATTAGAAAGCCATTTATCATGTAAAAATGAGGATTACTTGTCACTTTAGTTTTCTTTATTTGGTGTCCAACTATGACAAAACTAAAACAAACATGCAAATAAAGTCAGGTTCACTTAGACAGGAAGATGCTCTGCTGAAAAAACATTAGCAAACACAAAGTGTGTTGAAAAGATTGCCTTGGTTCTATGGTGTTATCTTGCCATGCTTGGTCCTTATAGATCCTATAAGTCTTCATTTATGCAAGCTTACACAGTGACATCCAATTGCTCCCTGCTATAGATAGTAGGGTATGAATCCATTTTTTTATAAACATAGGAGACACCTTATGTCACTTTGCTCTAAAGAGTGGGCTTTTCACTCCCTTGGTACTTTTCACACAGCTGTATCAACCAAGGGATTTGCATATTGCTCCCTAGGGTGAACTTCTCCTTGCAAGTACAGGACAAAAGCTAGCCCCTCTTTCTGTCTTGGCTACTCAGGACTCTTCATATCAAGTTCTCAGAATGAGGTGCCCTGCTCAGCTCCTGGGGCTGCTTGTGTTTTGGCTCCCTGGTAAGGAGAGAAACAAAGATGAAGAAGGAGATTGTTGAGGGGTTGGAGATATCTGGGGCTCTGCTTATACATATACATGTTCTGTCCATGTGTGAGATTTCCAGTCATGTTCTCCAGGAATGGGCTTGTGAGGTTTAGAGGGTAAAGGGAGGAGAACCTGTGCTCTTGTTGCAACTCTGCCAAGGATCAAAGAAGATAGTCCAAGTGGTTTTTAGAGAGTCTCTATGCTCTCTCTACATAGGTATTTTATGTTGAACATTTATAGCATATGAATGAGTAATGAACATAATAAGTAGGAAATAAATAAAGGAAGGAAAAATTATTTATTGTGTCATTATATTTGAACATAACCTTTCATTTCTGTTATTTCAGGGGCCAGTGGGGATATTGTGATGACCCAGGCTGCACTCTCCGGTCCTGTTACTCTTGGAGAGTCAGCTTCCTTCTCCTGCAGGTCTAGTCAGAGTCTCCTACATAGCAATGGTAATACTTACTTGGATTGGTACCACCAGAGACCAGGCCACTCTCCTCAGCTCCTGATCTATCGGGTGTCCAATCTTGCCTCAGGAGTCTCAAACAGGTTCAGTGGCAGCGGATCAGGGACCGATTTCGCACTGAAAATCAGTAAAGTGGAAGCTGAGGATGTAGGTGTTTATTACTGTCTGCAAAGATTAGAATATCCTCCCACAGTGATACATCCCTGAACAAAAACCTCCCTGAATGAGGTGACAAAGCTGCCTCACAAGTTCCTTGTTTTGGGTGCAAAGTTGTGTAACCAGCATGGCATAAGCACATACCCTTCCCCAGCACATGGTTTCCCAGATTCTACAACTCCAAATTAAGTACTCAACTCTAAATCTTACACAGTACAAACTTTTCCAGTTATATCCATTTACCTGGAAACTTTATAATTTCCTTTTCCTTGGTATCCAAATAAAGAAAAGGATTTTTTAACAATAAAGAAAATGAAGTCATGGTGATCTCAGGAAACTGAAAGCAAGTGAATATCGTCATATTACTTGGATTAAGTGGATATCAGAATGACAACTATCACATGGTTACTCTCATTTATGTTTATTAGACTATACATAGATACATATAATCACATGTGTGTATATGTTACAAATTAGAAGTGAAACTTTCTAGAGGAAAAATCTTTTAGGTTTTATATGTGATGTCGTGGTTTTAGAAGACACTGAAATGGATAACTGAGCACCGATGTATTTATTCTAACAGTTATTAATGCTCTGACAGACAAACAAAGAGAAATAGCATGGTGGGGAACTACAGGGAGAGTTTAGTTCCTAGCACCAGAGACAGACATCATGGAGGGGAAAATCTCTGCAGGGAATTATAGCTCACATGAGAGAAGTGGGACCTATTTCTAAAGACTGGGGGAGGTTATAAAAAAAGGGAACCTGCAGCCAAGCTCTCTGACTCCTATGTGAAGAAGAGAATGGGAACCAGGATGGTCCTGGTGCCCATACCTTAACAACAGCACCCTTCTGTTATCTCCTTTCCCAGGTGAGAGCTCCCATCTTCAGTGTCCACAAGAGTGAGAGAGCTGCTATAAATTGGCTACTCAATTCAAACAGTGCTTTTCTGTAGAAAGGAGATTAATATGAAGGGGAGATAATGGAGTAGGGGGAACACATAGGACAAAATAACCTGAAGCATATTATGTACATGCATGAAAATTTAGCAAAATATCTTTAAATACTGTTTGATCTCTGTTATTGTCAATTTTTATTCTTTAGAACCAAGTGTTCTTAATTAGATTTTAAATGTCTCATACAATGACTGTTTCTAAGATTTGTTAATCATATCCCTGGGAGTTATCTTGGGAGCAAAAAATGTCAGAAAACTTCTTTAGCTTCATACTTTTACTGAATAAAATCCCTCAGTTTTTTATCAATGTGAGATGGTGTGTGTTTTGTACTTCTGTAGATTAAGGAGTAGTCCAAGAATATTTACAAAGCCTTTCAAAAGGTTGCCCAGTGCATGGGTCTCTGACATTGTCTTAGAAATTCATGTCCTATGCACCCAGTGCCCCTCCAGAATTTCATATCTATGACTTTTTTGTCTAGTGATGAAAACAAGAAAACATGTTACATCATTTTCTTCACAAAAGTGGTCCTTTCCTATGCTTAGCTTTTCTCAAACAGCTGCACAGATCTGTAAATTGCATATTTTTCTCTAGGGATATCTATCCATGCAAGTCTGAGAATGAAATTCAGCTGTAGTCTTGCCTTCATCACCAATGGTGCTTCAGTTCAAATATTAAGATTGAGGTACCCAGCCTTGTTCCTGGGACTGCTGATATTCTGAGTGATAAGAATATAGAGATGACAATGAGAACACACAAGGATGGACGAGTGATTAATGGGACAATGTATTTTTGTCCTTCCCAGACTGCCATAAGTTTTATTTACTATATTATTTGACACTCCAATTCTAATTAACTTTCTTTCAAGTCTACCTTTAAATTAATTCATTAACAAGACTTAGAATCCAGAGAAGAGACCAAAACTTTCCTGGTTCATTCTACCCTCTACACACTACAATTCCTATTTCTACTTTTTCATATCATACATAATTCTCTAGTATGGGGCTCTCGTGTCACTAGGTACAACTGTACAATGAAATCACTGAGTTTTAAAATCCTAAGTGTTCTTTGACATTGGAGTTTTAAAAAGTTGCAAAAGCTGGCAGATTCTGTGTCTTAGGAAACCAGCTTTTGCAACTTTTAAAAACTGGGATCTGTAATTGGTATGTAAAATAAATAAAAAAATTTCTTAATAAAGAAATAAAAGTCTTCCATTCTGAGTAACTAATTGCTTAGAAAAAAAATAAAATAAAAAGTTGCAAAAGGCTATTATCAAACAACTTTGAATATTCTCTACTACAACATATTAATATAAAAGGTCACATTTTCTCAAATTTCCAAATTTCCAAGTTTAAAAATGAAAAAATCAAGTCTGTAATTTAGTGTTTTAATCAGACTTACACATCAAAATGATAGTGGAAAATAGAAAAAAAGTGAATTCCTTTATAGGAAATAATGAATCAGAAGACTGAATAGGTTTTAGTAAGTGAGACTATGGTAGTCACATGGTCTGGCATTGTTCAGTACTGAGCCTATGGATTATATATTTTGATGGGGATGTTGGTGGAGTTGGATTACATTATGAAGCACAATAGAAACTGACATTTATTTCTTGAAAAGAATCACAAAGTTGATTGTTTGGATTTGAATATTATGACCTGATATTAATGAAGAATCAGAGAGAAGAGGCACATTAAACAACATTCCAGATCTATAGTGTGACCTGATAGTTAGGGGAAATAGTTTCAGACTGCAATGTGGGTCAAATCAGACATTCTTAATCCACACAGGAGAGCTGAAGGTTGAGAATTTGAGGTTGATTATGTATACATAACATTTGGGATGACTTAGGAGGTAATTTTCATTCAAAAAAGTACATGTACTTAAGAAAATTTGAACTTCTAAATATTCAGTGTAAGCACAAGAACCTTGGATGAGAGGTATATATAAAAGGCACTAAGGAAAGCACTCTGAAAGGGTCAGGGGTAAGACCTATGACTCTTGGAGACTTTGTATCTGTAACCTAGAAAGGTAATAATATTTCTCAGAGAAGACCACAAAGAATTCTCAATGGAAATCAAGCCTGGTTCTCAGGACTTACCATGAGTCTATTCAGTGAAGGAAGCTAATAATTCTGTGAATTATCGAGGCAGAAAAAATTAGGATACAGATGATCAGAAGTAGTGCTGTGAAATTCTGTCTTCTGAACATAACATGGCCATCACAATCATGGCCATCACAGAAGCTGAATAGCTTCACAAAACCTACACAAGATCAAAGCAACCAAACCCTGCTATAGAAGTGATAGAAGATCTCTAGGCACTACCTAGTACTGAGTAGCTTTTGGCAGTGGATACCTGCTGGAGGCAGCAGGATAATTCTTTTTTTAAGATGTGGCCAGTACAAGGTTCACTATGTTCTACTGCATGGCTCCATACCCATGGGCAGTACGAAGTGGACTTAGTGAATTATCAAAAAATAATAATAAAAGAATGACATGGAGTTAAGACAGGGCATTGTGAGGGCCATATGCAGAGATTTGGAAGGGGGAAAACTGTGAAGAACACACGATCATATTTCATTGTGTCTGTATATGAGTCTCTTGAAAATTAAGAAAACATTTCAAAAAAAGATTTCTGCATTTATTTTTCCCTTTTTACCATTTTTGAATTTTATGTACAGTCTTTCTAGTGTGCAATAATATTGTCATGCCTTGCTCTCTTCCCTCATTCATGTTCACATTTCTTCTTTCCTTATTATTTTTTCTTTTATTTGATCTTGCTGCTTTTTTGTCCCCTACCCCATCTCCATTCACTTTCTTTCTTTCTCTTTCTTTCTTTCTTTCTTTCTCTTTCTTTCTTTCTTTCTTT
>LZPO01076837.1:17467-35890 GCA_001675575.1 Neotoma lepida
GCAGAAATGATGTAAGATACAGTGCTTGTGTATAAAATTCTCAGAAAATAGTAAAAATAAATGGTAAAAAAACATGTTGAAGGTATATTATGTAATGAATAAAACTATACTATAGAAACAAATTTGGTATTGAGAAAAAGAGACTCATGATACCATGGAATAGAATAGGAAATCTAGANATAAGTCCACATAGCTACAGTCATGGCAAACATTTTTTGGCAAATATGCCAAAAATATGCATTGGAGAAAGGATAATGTCTTCAACAAATGATGCTTGGAAAACTAGGTATTTGCATGTAGAGGAGTAAAGCTAGATCCTTATCACCTCTCCCCCTTACAAAAGTCAACTCAAAGTGTGTCAAAGACCTTCACGTATACATTGAAGCTGTTAAATGAGAGCACGTCAGGATGTAGGCAGAGGTACATGGTNTGTGTTTGTAATCCCAGTGATTGGGAGGCAGAGACAAGATGATCCCTGGGGCTCACTAGCCAGCCTAGTTGAATTGGAAATCTTCAGCCTGATGAGAAACTATCTCTCAAAAAGAAAGTGAATGGTACATGAAGAAGAACAAAGTTGGAGGTTGTCCTCTAGCCTTCATACTACATGCACAAATGATCATCTGTATCTGCATACATGCATGCAGCCACACACATATACATACACCTACACACAAATGCACACACAATTTAAAAATGCAAAGCTTCTGCACAGCAAAAGAAGCAATGAACTGAGAAAAAGAGACTACAGATGAAAATGTCTTTATAAGCCCATCACTGTGTGCAGTGAATACACAGCAGCAAAACAAATAAACAAATGTTATTTTGTTTTGTCCATGAAACTTGAAGTTTCTTCACCTACATCAGTCAATCATTCAACCTGTACAGCATAAGTGATCATTTTAAATGCCAAATAGAGGTTGGCATCACACTGCCTGGTGCCTAAATATANGCAGACACCAAAACAGCCTCTTCTTCCCCACAAATCCTTTGTATTCTAAGTGAATTGAAGGGGCTGTTAGCCACCTGTGTCCTCTTCAGAATCTGAGCTCCTATTTAAGGCAATGGATGGTAATATCAAAGCAAAAGCAATGAGCCACCTGTTAAGACCTTCAGAGGCAATTAGCTTGAAGTATTGTGGTATGCATATTCTTAATTGTGGATTTTTTAAGAACTGCATAGCCTGTAATTGCATCTTCTTTATTTTTTTCGAAAATTGTATACTTGTATTCAATGTGTTTTGTTCAGATGCATCTCCCACTTCCTTCCTCTAGCCATGATCTCCAACATACCTTCCAAATCAAGCCAAACTTTTATTCTTAAAAACCCACTAAGTCTAATTAGTGCTGCCTATATAGACATATGTTTGAAATCATCAACTGAGCATTGGGGCATAGGTAGCCTAACAATGGCTGTTATCTCCTCAATCTTGAGGTGTGATTTTTCAACCCTAAGGGCTATATTAAACATAAGTACACCCAACATTTCTTCATTATCTGTCTACCCTTGTGTGTGCGAGGGCGTGTGTTCATATGCAAGCTCTTGTTTGCATGTGTAAACTGATGAGACAACGTGGGTAATAAAAAAGGAAGTGTAAAAAATTTGATGTTCCCAGAATCTAAATAGATTGAAAGGATGATCCAAACAGGATTAAATTCAAGAGGGAATCAGTTATATATTTCAAAAATGAATCCTTAAAAAATAATAATTTCAATGCATNCAATGATTTGTAGTTTGTAATTGCTTGTCTTTGCTCACACTGCACAGCTAAAATCATAATGCTAAGAGACATGGTATTTACCTTGAAGAGTCCCAACTGCATGGTGTCAGCAGAGGACAGGTGAAGAGTCTGCAGCTTTGGGGCTGCAAGTAGCAGACAACACCATCTGTGTTATCTTCCTGGACCCATGAAGCACAGACTGCTAGAATACAGGTTGACCAGAAATGGAATGGAAGCCACATTATAACCCTGTCCATCTGCTGTCTGCAACATCATTCATCACTCACTTCTGGATCTTCCACGTCCATCCGGGAACACGAGGTACACGTGCTGTGGCTTCCCATGGTTTCCGTTCTAGGCAAATGGCTGAGTGGAGCTCACCTACACATTTTAAGATTATCATTCCTATCAGTAATGCACTTTAGTAATGAGCTTGGAGCTTTCACTTTTCANATCTGATCTCATTGAGTTCTCTGTGCAAAGCCAGAGTTTTTCAGCATCCTGAAATCTAACCATCTGTCTTGAGTCATATTATCTCAAACACAGGGTCCAACTCTGAACATCATACTCTTTCTTTTAAAAAAAATCGTTATGTGTGTGTGTGTGTGTCTGTCTGTCTGTCTGTGGGGGGGGTCTGTGTCCATGTGTGTCTGTCTGTGTGTGTGTTCATGTGTGTGTCTGTGTATGATTCTCTCTCTCTCTCTCTCTCTCTCTCTCTCTCTCTCTCACACACACACACACACACACACACACACATTTTGAGAACTTCAAAAGCAGCAAGCATATCTAAAGAACAAACTTGTATTCTTTTCATGACTCATATATGTCTTCCAAGGAATGACATTATGATAGTTTCAAATCCATTGGGTCTAAGTTGATAAATATTCATATTTAGTAAGAAATGANGTCAACTTCTGTGCGCTAAATCCTGTGGGGTGTGTGTGTCTGTGTGTATGTCCGTGTCTTCTAAGAAAATTTGGTGCTCAATCTCGCCACCTACTGGAAGAATATACACCAAATTGTCTCTTCATGGTACCCAGAAAAAAGGAAAGAATTTGAAAGGCACNNCAGAAATGAGTTGAATTTCACTCAGAGATGTGTGTCCCAGCATGGGTGGCTCAATGACAAGTGGAGAAGGGCAGGTGTGTTACTGTTCTGAATCTATTCACTTTGATGAGCCAATCAGTGGCTTGGATTATCTCTGAGCACAGTTTACCTAGCATATTATAGTTTACAATACATTTTCACAATTCTTAGTCCAATAACATGTTATGATCACTGTGTGACCTTTGTCAATGCTCATAGTCACTCTGCTGGTGAGGAGGAGGATTGAAATTCAAACTCACAGCTCCAGGGTCTGCTTGTCAGGCCAAACTGCCATCAAGCGGTTTTCCTTAATCTCCTTCCTCTTGAGTCTGCACAGGNTCAGCCATAAGGAACTGTAGGAAGCGTCCATGTAGTCTGGCCTATAGCCATTTTGATCCATTATTTTGGGGTCAAAAGTGTATGACAAATTGATATCTCTCTGAGTGGTTAAAAAACTGGTAGCAGAAGTCACTGGGTTTTTTATTACATAAAGTAAATTCAGGAATGGGGAAAAAAAAAGACTAGAATGTAACATGCATAATGTGCCTAGGGCTCAAACAAGACTACTTTTTATGGGTGAAAATTTTCACCCAAATCAAGGAAAAGATCCTTGCAGTTAAAGGAGACTGGCCTCTGGAAGAATGAATAACATTTAGTTTATAATTATAGTCAACCTTTCTATCTCTCTCCTCTTCCCTAGCTCAGTCTTAGACCCTGGAGATTTTCCCTAATATACAGACCCCACTGAAGGAAGTGAACCGAAGAAAAGCATATGGGGTGATAAAAGTAAATAACACTTGATGTTTCTGAAGCATTTAACCATTCAATAAGCCTTTCATATGCAATGTCTCATTAGGCTCCCGCTGGAAAAAAAGAAAGCAAACCCTATGGAGTTTAAGCCTTGAAAGGTAGAGGTGTTGATTTCAAAGAAATTAAATAATTTGGGCACACTGAAGTTGAGAGGAGGCCTGAAATCTAGTGGCAATGCCCCCTTTGTTAAAATTTTTGGACATTTGTATACCTGTACGCATGCTTTGCCTATTAACATAGAACCATATTTAACTCTAAAATGAACAGGAAAGAAATAATGGTTAGGGGGAAGCAATTCCCAAGTTACACATATTCATTAAGCGTCTATATATGTCAAGTACTATAGGAGGTGTTGATGACACAGTAGTTGTAAGGCAGATAAGTACTGTGATTCCTGCAGTTTCATCCTTGGAGGATACAGAAAGTATTCCAACAAATCAGCAGAGGCAGAACATGATATGCAAATGCATTGATAAATAATGGGGATAGATAGATAGATAGATAGATAGATAGATAGATAGATAGATAGACAGGCAGACAGATAGACAGACAGATGGCATCATGGTCTAGACCAGCATCTACAGAATTCTCATTCTGAGGGGTCAAAGGGAACAAGTTGTGAGATTAGTGAAGAGAGCAGGGGACTGGGAAGAAATAGGGTTCCAAGGGAATCCAAGAAAGAGAGTGTTAAAAAAGGATGAGGATCAACACCNTTGAGCGATGGTGATGTCAAGAATGGCGAGGAAAGAAAAACTGCCAAAAAGTGACATGAAAGCCTTCATAAAAGCAACGGAGTGGCGGTAGGAAAATGTGAGATGATATGTCAGGAGAGAAGTAAGACAATGAAACTAGAGACTGTCATGTGAAACCAAACATACCAGACTCAGGAAGACAGATACCAAAGGTGCTATCTCATTTCCAGGACTTAGACTTTTTTAAGTCATGATTTTGGATGAAGAAGGGTACCAATGTAAGAGAGGTGGGAGATGAGTGGGTGAGATAAATATGATCCAAGTATATTATATACATGTATGTATGTTTTCAAAAAAACAGCAAAAAAAAAATGGCCCAAAGTTTTCCTAAAAGAAGGAAATAAGGAAAATGACTTTTAGGTGTTTGATACCATAGTATCAATAGAAAAAAAGATTTAAGTATATCTACCCATGTTTTAATGCTTCATAAACAATTTTGTATCTCAGTTTTCCCTTGATGCAATAATGACATGACTTACCGCATTATTATAGATTCTACACATAGAAATTTTTCAGTGAATCTATAAAGCTCCACTGAATGAATTTGCTACATTTATGAATTTAAAGGACACAACTCACCACTTAGTTCTCACCAAAACACAGGGGTGTAGGTAATAGTATTCCCATTTTTTATAACAAATTTGAATCTCCCAAGGCAACACAGCTATTAAGCAACAGCTGAAAACCACATCCTTGTCTTCTTGATGCTAAAGGTCAGTCTCCCATGATGTTTTCTACTCTCTTTCTAGTGAACCAGAAGATAGCTGTAGACCATCATTCCTGCCTATAGGACATGCGAAGGCTTATAAGCTTTCATTTTAAGAAGCTTTGATGCATGACAAATGAGAAGACTAAGACGTAACTGGGAAGTGTTTTTAGCTCCAGTCGCTTGGCTGGATAGTACCTAGACAGGGCTTTCCCGACCACTCTAGCACTGCTTTATTTCTTACGGACATCACTGTAGTTGGTGGACTGGGACAGCATGTAAGGCAGGCATTAGCTTACCTCTGAACAGTACCCACCCCTAACACCACATGCCGCATTGAGCCCAGGGTGACAAATTATGGCCCTTGAGCACCTGACATCCTCTTCCAATCTGCTGACTGCTTTGCTCAGCCTCCAGGGTTAGGGGAGGGATGGGACTTGGCATACATCTCAGGAGACTACTGAGCAAGTGACTTTGAAATAAACAAGTGTTTATTTGCTCTTGCAATGACCTTAATTACACCCAGCAAGAGATTTCTGCTTGAATGGTTTTAACAAGAAAAACTAGAGAGTGAGTGGACACTTCAGCTTCAAATCAGAAAAATTCACCAATTACATTGCTCTGTGGCTTCGTTTTCTGGATTCTATTGAGGTTGACATTATGCGACACACAGAAGGGAAGCAGACAAGCAACAGCATCTGAGACTGCCCTCATTGTGGCTAATGCTTTTTGCTCCTCCCATCTTCTGAATGCAGGACTCCCTGAGGCTCAGTCCATCAAACACTGGATGCTGAAGTAAATACTAGCCACTGAAGCCTAGATATGAAAGGCACTTTGAAGATTATCTTGTGCAAACCCCAGCCCAAGGCTACCCAGATCTATCTTACCCTTGACAAGGTCTTTCAATGTTTGGCTAAATTTCTCTGCAGACAATGAACTCATTGTAGAGTCCTCTATCTCCATTAGTTAATGCTGGACATGAAAATGAGGTCTCAACTCCAATGTATGAAGACTGACTTTAATGTGGGATTCTTGGTAGGGAAACTGTATGGGTAGCATTGCTCCTTATTTCTCAGGACTTAGATTTTGTTTGTGAAAGGGCATATTTATAATAGNGTAAGTGGGAATATTCATATATGAAGTGCAAACTATTCCAGACATGCTGTCTGATGTTCAGGATATTTCCTATCAATGCTGGTCCCTTTTGTTCAGTTTTCTTCCACTATATTCTGTCTATGTCTTGGTTATTACCATGCAATGCAAATCTTTAAAGTAACATCTCTGGTTCTAAATATATAACCATGTCTTTGGTTTTCTCTGATGTCTTCCCTAAGAGCTAACATGTTTGACAAAAGGGTTGTGACATGCTAATGACCAAGTTAAGTACATGCAGGCACACACTTTCACTATATCACAAGCTCTTTATTGAATTTTATATTTTCCTTCTCAGTGCTCACCATTTGATCAGGTGCCTAGTTGGGAATCTAAATCTTTTCTGATGAAGCAGAGAGATGACACACACATTCAGTGCCAGAGCATAGCAGCTCTGTCCTGAGCACTGTGACAGGCTCCGTATAGTATAGCGTAAGATGTACAGAGTCATCTCATGATGCAAAAGAAACTGACTGTGCAAAATAAACTGTAATAATTATTTGTGTAAGTATAAGGATACACTTGCTGACTGGCAGATAGACAATGAGATATATGCAGCTTCCCAGACTCTGACAGCCAAATGAGGCTGGACGGCTATTTCCTGTGAAATGTGAGCAGCCAAAGGATGTGTTTATTCTAGGTTGAGCTAGTGAAAAATCCCAAGCAATTCTCCGTCCTTTCTGTCCTCTGGCATAGTAAATGGTCAAGTCAAATGCAGAAGTAATTGACTTCCATCAGCCTGGGTCCTCAAGTGACTCTAAAGTGGAGTCATTCCCCATCAGCCTGTATTANTTATGAATACAAGCAGGTAGCAAATATACATCCACCCATGTCCCTAAATTTCAGTTTACTACAACTCCAGTATCCCTAGCTTATCTTGGCTAATGCGATTGTTCATTATACAGCTATTTTTTAAAGGTGAGTTTAAGAGCACACAAGAACTGGGCATGATGGTGCAACATATAATTCTAGCATTCTGAACACTGAGACAGGAGAATTGCCAATTCTAGGCCCAACTGGATTACATAGTGACAGATGCAGTGAAAGCAACAACTACTGGGGGGAAAAAAAAAGGCAAAATGAGACAAATGTATGTTTTCTAAAACTATTCTATTGAAAGGTCACCACTCAGTTTTCCTAACTGAATCATGATATTTCATAACTCAGACTTGTGGTTTAAAGGCCAGACCACATAGTGAGGGGTCCAGAAATCAGAGCCACAAATAAATGGCCAATTAAAACCATGTGACATTTATCTCCTGGGAAACCCAGCATGATTTTTTTTTCTTATTAGTGTAGGTTTACCGTCACTTTTAACTTCTTAAGCGAAAAGGTCTGTCACCTTTGGCTACTCCTACTTGTCAAAATCCACTTTCATTTTCTTTCTCCTGTTACTTCCCATGATGCTTTGCTCTAATTTGGGTTTATTTCTAAACACTTTTTGCCACTGATATTTGAGAGCACATTAAAACAGGGCACAAAATATCAGCCTCTCTACTTACCAGGCCCCTGTGTCTGGCTCTTTATTTCCATTAATTTATTTAGTTCTTGCTCTTATGCAGGAGGGGATGATGACCATCTTGTTTTACCAATAAGGAAGATGAGGTGCAGTGCATTTAAGTAACTGACCCCAAATGACTCAGGGGCCCATTACTGAGCCAATATTCCAATTGATGGATGTGAGATTCCCAAACTGTGGGATTCTGGGGTAGATTCCTGACCTTGTTTCTAATCTGTCCTGCTTCAGTCATAAGGCTGAAATTAATCTATGCCATTATCTGTTGCTTGAATTATTAAAAATTAGAATTTATCACTCAGTTTTTTAATAGTCAGTCTTCTCTGTGAGCTGCTGAGTGTGTGGATTACAAATCAGGTGACAAGTTGCCTGGCTCTGTAATTAATTAACTCTGAGAATTTTGAATCCATCTTCTGTAGAATGGGGACAGGAGGACCTTTGTAATATTGACACAATTGACACAAAATTACTGGCAAAATTGCACAAGGTGGAATTTTATGGTGCTCTCACCTGGGCTTGTTTAAAACATGGCACATGAGGCCTGGTAATAAGGTTCAGTGAACAGCACATTTGCCATGCAAGCATGAGGACTAGAGTTTGGATCCTGAGAACTCATGTAAAAAGCCATTAAGGTGTAACTGATACCTGTAATCCTAGCACTCTGGAAATGGAGACAGGGGTATTAGGGGACAACCTTACTAGCCAGACTGGCTGGAATTAGTAAACTCTAGATTCAGTGCCTTAATATATAAAATGGAAAGAAACTGAAGAAGACACCCAGTCTCAATCTGGGGCCTCCACAGGTGTAGATGTGCACCCTCACTCACACTTGCATTCGTATACTGATGGATACACATACACACGTGTCGTGTTTCTTAACACACTGAGTCCAATTAGTGCACATGGATGTGGTATCTTTCACTAGGATATGGGGAAACCCACCAGTGCCTCCACCTCCAAAGAAAAGTGACTCTCCCATCTCCAACAGTCATCAACTGTCAACAGCACCTCAAAACTTAAAAAAAATACAAGAGGACAATAATGTTGGGTGAAAGATACGATGGAGGGTTCTGGGGAAGCTGAAGGGTAGCTACAATGAAGATGCATATGTGAAATTTTCAAAGAATAAATCTAAAAATAACAATACCACCACATGCCTAGCAGGGATCAAAGCTCTTATTTAGTAGAGGAGATACAGCTTTCAAGTAGGATGTGGTGAAACAGAGTGAATATAAAGAGTCATCATTGGTTAATTCCTCATGCTCTAGAACAGTTAATAGCAATGTTATGGTGAGGATAGGCTTGTGCATGTCCACTGATTAGCTCATCTCCCCCAACTTCAAGAGCCAAGCTGGAAACCTAGCACCTCACATATATCCTGCAACACATACAGGATTAAGAAATTAGATTAAAGTAGACAGTCTAAACTTATAAAATCCTGTCAGTGTCATTTAGACATGAATTACTATAAAGAAAAGTAGTAGATTATAGTCATTATCTTTGGAGTCAGCCAGACGATGGTTTCAATCTCACCTCTCTTATTTATAGTATGTGTGATTCAAGAAAAAAAAAACTTAAGGTTTTCCAATAGTTATTGCATTATTAGTAAAAAAGGAGAAGAAGAATTATATCTTTATATATATAAATTATATATAAAATATATAATTATATCTATATATATTTCCAAGAGTTTATCTTGGAAATAAATGAGAGAACATAGGCCAATACAGCCAGACCTAGAAAAAAAAAAAGAACTCTTCTAATGACTTACACAAATTCTTAGTTTGGTGCATGTGCATCCTAATACTTAAAAATTGCTAGCCTAACTCATTACTAATTTTGGAAGGGTCAAGAGTTGTAGGGGTTGGATACTGAAGGCCCCANCACAATGGTGAAATTCATATTAAAAGTAGAACTGTTTTCTCCTATTCAAAGCTCTGGCTTCTAAAAATAACTGTTGAATCTGACATGGTGGTGCAAACCTATATCCCAGCACATGGGAGGCTGAGGCAGGAGGTTTAGAATCCATCTCAAATGGCAGAAAGACATTTAAGGAATTGTTCAACATCCTTAGTCATTGGGGAAATGCAAATCAAAAAGACACTGAGATACCATCTTACACCTGTCAGAATGGCTAAGATCAAAAACACTGATAACAGCTTATGATGGAGAGTATTTGGAACAAGAGGAACACTCCTGCACTGTTGATGGGAGTGCAAACTTGTACAGCCACTTTGGAAATCAGAAAATTGGGAATCAATCTTCCTCAAGACCCAGGTATACCACTCTTGGGCATATACCCAAGGAATACTCAATCATANCACAAGGAAACTTGCTCAGCTATGCTCATAGCAGAATTATTCATAATAGCCAGAACCTGGAAACAATCTAAATGCCCCTTAACCAAAGAATGAATTAAGAAAATGTGGTATATATACACAATGGAGTTCTACTCAGCTCTAAAAAACAATGACATCATGAAATTTGCAGGTAAATGGATAGAACTAGAAATCCTGAGTGAGGTAACCCAGACTTAGAAGGACAAATATGGTATGTACTCACTCATAAGTGGATACTAGATGTAAAGCAAATGATAAACACACTACAACCCACAGCTCCAGAGAAGTTAGCTAATGAGGATGACCCTAAGAGGGACACATGGATTGCCCTGGGAAGGGGAAATAGATGATATCTCCATGAGTAAACTAGGGTCATCCTCATAGCAGAGTAATGGAGGGTAGGGGATGGGGAATGAGAACATAAGGGAACAGGATGGTCGAGCTGGAACAGGGTCAGAGTGGAAGAGCAATGAAGGAGATACCATGATAGAAGGAGACATCATGGGGATAGGGAGAAACCTGGTGCTAGGGAAGTTCCCAGGAATCCCCAAAGATGACCCCAGTTTAGACTACTAGAAATAGTGGAGAGGATGCCTGAACTGGCTTATCCCAGGAATCAGATCAGTGAGTACCCTGTCATTATAGAGCCTTCATCCAGTAACTGATGGAAGCAGATGCAGAGATCCATAGCCAAGCACCAGGCCAAACTCCAGGAGTCCAATTGAAGAAAGAGAAGAGGGATTCTATGAGCAAAGGGCATCAATTTCATGATGGGGAAACCTACAGAGACAACCAAATCAAACTAGTGGGAACTCATGAACTTTAGACCAACACCTGTGGAGCCTCCATGGGACTGGACTAGGCCCTCTGCATAAGCTAGACAGTTGTGTAGCTTGATCTGCTTTAAGGGACCCCCTGGCAGTAGGATCAAGATTCATCCCTCATGCATGAGCTGGCCTTTTGGACTACCTATAGTGGAACACCTTGCACAGCCTTGATGCAGGGGAAGGGGCTTGGACCTGCCTCTACTGAATGTACCAGGCTCTGCTGACTCCCCATGGGAGGCCTTGCCTTGATGGAGGAGGGAATGGGGGTGGGTTGAAGGGGATGTGGAGGGGTGGGCAGAAGGAAGAGAGGGGGATCTATGGTTAGTATGTAAATGAATAAAAAAATCCTTAATTAAAAAAAGAAATCCAAGGCTAATGTTGCCTGTGTAATAAGATCCTGTCTCAATTAAAATTACTACTGAAATCAAGTTGCACTTTTTTTTTCTTGAAGATTCTCTGAATCTAGGGAAAAAGATCAAATCAGAAAACAACTTTTTTTTTATTTTTACAGAACTTTCAAATGCCTTTTAGATGAGTTGTTTGAGGATTAAAGGCAGTAATTGAAATGAAACCACTTCCATGTGTTCATCAAACACCAGTCATTATTAATTGTTATTAACATCTCCAATCAACTGTGTTACTCTGCACATGGGACTTTTCTGGGACTTTTTCTTTCAGATAATTTACTTGTGGAGACTGAGACAGATGGCCCCCAAGTCATAATCATTCAATATACAATTTTTCAGTTTTACATTGATGTGCAAGCAACAGCATTCCATAGATACCAGGCTTTGAATTTTGATCTTTTCTGTGACTAGCCATATGATACATGATCCTTCTGGTGGCAGACAGTGAGCCACAGCTCTCAGACAGCCAGGTGTCCCAATATCAAACATCTTACAGTAGAGGTGGTATTACTAGTCTAACATCATATTATATTTGTGATACAGTTTCACACAACAAATTCACATTTAATTGTTTCATTATTCTTGCAAAACCTGAAATCTTAACATTAAGAAACATTTTTCTGTTAATCTTTTTAAGTTAAATTTTTAAAAATTGAAATATGACTACATCACTTTCCCTCTCTTGGGAGAACCCCTCTACTCCTTCTCAAATTGATATCTTCTTTTCTATTATTATTGTTCTGTATATAAAAGTATAAACATATGAATATAGCTTGCTAAGTCCATTTAGTGTGGCTTGTGTGTGTATATGATTTCAGGACTGACCACTTTGTATTAGATAGCCAGTTAGGGGTTTGTCTTTGGAAAAGGCTAATTCTGCTTCTCTCAGGAGTCATTAGTTGCCTATAGTTCTTTGTCTANGGGTGGGTTCCTATGAGATTATCCCCTTCCATGTTAGCATGTCTATGGATGTAGGAAAGAAATCATGCCTGGTATTAGAAGCAACCAACTACTGGGTAATAGTAAGGTCACGGATCTTTGCAGACATCTGCCATTCCCATGTTACCTGACCACCATAAGTCCTAAGTCACATTCTATAATTTAACCTTATATATACAGATAAATGTAGCTCTTGCCCCTCATCAAGGAAGTTTCTTTTTACAGCAAATGGGGACCAGTACGGAAGTTACAACATCATAAATCAGAGATCAGCAAATTGTGTGGAGCCTAGCCCCAGTGGTTACATCTACAACACCATTTCTGTACCTAAGTCTCAGAAAATACTGTGGAAGAAAGGGTGGAAAGATGGTAAGAGCCAGAGGACCAAGAAGTCGTCTGTGAGATTGTGTCTCCTAGAAATGAGAGGGAATTTACCCTCATGATACCTCAACAGTATGGCTGTCTTTTCTGTTAATGTCATTTAAGAAAAAAATATGATCAATCAAGAGTTTCTGTTCCAAGTTCAGTGCTATTTGCACTCACTGCTCTGTGAAGTTTTTGAAGTTTTATATGAACTTAATGCTTACTGGATATTTATAACTCCATGCCTTATCACAGCACTTCCTGTAAAGCTGTGGTCTGCAGGAACCGGCTGAGGAATTTTACCAGTCAGTTCTTAGCTTGAGTTTAGACATGGTAGGAGTATTTTTAACAAAAAAAAATTATTAAATATTGAAAATCTGGCCTCCTTCAACTGAAATCAAGTATCTAGTGGCTAAATTCATCCACAAGCCCATGGAAGTTCCTCAGTAGTAACTCAATAATTAAAATATCCTGATTCCTAAACATCTCTCCATATTTGGAGGAAAAAATTGTTAATTGTGAATGATAAAATAAAAATTCTATGTAGTTGATGAGGACTAAGGATGTTTCGATTAGCTTTNATGTTAATAAAAAAATTATCTACTTTGTCATTATAGAAGTTAATTAATTCTTAAACAAAGCCCCATGAAAAGNATGGTATGTCTTCTCTCTATTTGCCTACATTTTGGGGCCAGATTTGTACCATCAATTTAGTGAGATGTTGAGAATAGTTCCCTTATCCTAAAACTTCACTATCATATTTTCATGCTTATGAGTGTAGAGCCCTCAATTTCTCTCCTGTGACTCCCTACCCTGAAGATGTGCTCGACAAGCACACAGGTGTTCCCCTCACAGCTAATTTGAATGGTACCATCAAATATTAGCATAATCATTATATGCAACACGGGGGCCTCTGAGGAAAGTGGTTGACCTCAAGTTTGGACGAGAATTTTACTCTAAGTTTTGGAAACTCCCCAGAAGCTATTGGAATATCCCTGCTGGTTTGTTTTCCATGAAAGGTAAGCATGTACTTCCTGGCCTAAGAGAATGAGGAAGGAAGGAAATTAGCATCTTTTATGCTTCCAGCGTTAGGCAAGTGTTTTACATGCAATAGTTGCTTCATCTTACTGTCTTACTCCTTACTACTGCCTATGAATATTACTGTCAATCAATATCCCCCATGTTGGGCAACNGAAGCTTAGGAAAGCTAAATAACCCATGCAAAGTCATTCAAAGAGTAACTAGAAAATGTAGTGATGTGAGCAAGAAATGCAAAAAATGAGAAATGTATAGAAGATAGTTAATGATACAANATGTATGTGTATATCTATGTAAGTGAATATGAGTGTAAATATTTGGTTGTTAGTGCATGTGTGTTCTCATGTTTGTATGTATATAACCTTGATGGTATAGTTAGAATGTAGTCTGTCCCCAAGGTTCTATGTTAGAAGCGTGATCTTCATTGTAGATATGGTGGAAGGTAGAGTCTCTAAGAGGTGGGGTTTAGTGGGAAATCTTTACAAGAGCCACCTAGAGTGAGCTCCTTAAGAGGGAGCTGATTAGAAAGCCTCTCTTGACATGTTCATCTGTCCTTGTCTTCCTGTTTATAAGTTACAGTGTTCCTTCCATATCTCCAGCTGGCATGACCTCATCACATGAGGCTTACTCTGCCCTACCTAAATAAACATATTCTTAAGTACCCTAGCTCAAATAGTTCATTATAATAATAAGATGCTAACTACTACACTAAACATTCAAAATGAGGCTTCTTAGATTCATAAATTGTTTTAAAGGGAAATATATCAGAAACACATTAAGTGCAATACATTGTGTTTTTTCAGATGTGTCAAGTAACTTTGCCCCAAATCACATGGTAATAGAGGATTGGCTATTTAAAGCCAAGTCTGTCTTAATTCTGTGCTACTTTGAAAGGCATAAATCCAAATAGGGGCCAATATACCTCATCTGACAGTTTTTATTTGCAATGTCTATCTCTCTCCCACCCCTGAGTAAACTAAAACCATGACCATGTTGTAGATTGCTGACATACCAGTGCATGATTTGGTTAATTATGAGAATAATGATCAAGTTAGAACACTGAATTCAGCAAGATTTTGCTTTGATGCAACTGGGCCACAGTAATACAGTATATTAAAGTTGGCAAAGCCCATTAGGAGCAAGGAAAGTAGATGTGCTTGTCTACTGGTCACTCAGGTGCTCACAGGAAAAGAGGCATGTTTGACACAGTGCAGCCAACATAAACACGATAAAATGTATTAGTGACAGTGCACACCTATTCCAAGCCCTGAGGAGAATGAAGCATAACATGGAGACAATACATGGCTCACCCTCACTTTTTCCATTGGATGCATGGCCTTTGTTTATGACAGTGGAGAGGTCAAGACAGGCTTTGGGTGACTGACTCTCAAAACCAGGGCACTGGAGGAACCCATAGGCATTATTGTGCAGACAGACAGTGTCTGGCATGGTAGAANTTATCCCTAAATCAAGAGGAAAAAACAAGTGGAGAGAGCAAGAATGGAAAGGAAAAAGGGAGAGAGAAATGTTTAGAATCATTACCCATAGCAAACATCATTCATAAGTTAGTTGATTTGACTTGCATGGCCAACTTATGATATACATAGTATCTTCATTTTCTAGGCCAGATACTCAGATTCTAAGAGTAATTTGGTCTCATGGATACCAAATAATGGAGCTGGATTCAAATATGAGGCACTGTCACTCAATTGAATGAAAGAAAAAGTTAGTATTTATTGTTCTTTAGTATTTTCAATATGAGACTGAATATTTATATCACATTTATGTNCATGAGAATATTTTAGAATAGGTATTGGAATCCCTCTTTACTGAATTAAAAAAATTCAAAGATTCAAAAGGCATTCTAGTCTTTTTCAAAGCCATGCTTAAAATTACGGTTTTAAGATTTGAAAACTGGTATTCCTGACTCCAAAACCCATGGGCTTTTTTCTCCCTATTATACTTCCACCTTTGAAGATAATCTATTTCCAAGATAAACTGTCATTTAAGACCATAGGTCTCCTTCCTAAAATTGCAAGTGCTTCTACCAGCTTGGAACTCTTGAATTCAAGGACTCAACTACATGAGTGGCCTAAAAGCATTTCTATTATTAATAATAAAATGATTTTCTCCCTTTCAACATTTTCTTAAATTCTGGGTCTTGTATGTGAGGGAAAGAAATGTAAAAAAATGTTAAAGCCATTGGAAAGGAACCTGGTGGTNTATTAGAGCAGAGAAGTGTCTTTTTTCCAAAGCATACTTCTGAAAAGACTGACATTTTAGAAATACCAAGAATTTAAGAATTACAAAGCTCACCCAGCTCAGAGTCTCAGACAGTGGCATAGAATTTATAATAGCTGTGTTATGCATACATGATATAAAGTCAGGGACAGAAAGCAAGGCTCATTCTCTGGCACACTGACTTCTGTACTTGGCAAGTTCAGTTAGAAAGACAATATCACAGGAACATAGTGTACGTATNCAGATCTAGACGGGCTCATCCCATTTAATCTTTACAACCATAGGAGAACCATCATGTGCTGTGAAATGATTGGTTCCTCCCACTATTAATAAATGGCCTTCAGAGAAAATTTTGTATTCAAGAGTAAAAGCATGGTGAATTAAAGCAGACAGGTTGCTCATGTCTACCGGTTTTCTACACCCTCCTCATCTATTGGTTTACACACTAAAGTCAAATTTCTCATTGAATAAGGTAAGGAAAGAGACATGAAAATAGAGAGGTGAACTAAAAGTTAATTTGATAATTAAAATGCTTCCTTTTACTGGACTTCTGCCTCTCCTGTGGAAAATGGGGGGGGGCGGTACAAGAAAGCTGCACGAATTGTCCTAATGGGTTTGAAGGACACTCAGGTGGGGAAAATCAGCACCATTTTAGTCCTCTGTAGATGAGTTGTGTCCCAACTCTCTTGTCTTGTGGCTGTTCATCTCTGGGCTAAATATTCCATCTATCTGCACCTTGACTCCCTCAACTTTCAAATAGGAATAAAAATATCTAACCTGTGAATTACTGTGGCTTTAGTGGAAAAGAATGTGTTGAAAATGCCCTGTGCAGTTCCTGAGAAAACATGATCAACACATTTTACTGCCTTGCATTTCCTTTTTGGGGATTATGTGATATGGACCATTGATTCTAGAGTATAAGACACCTTCTCCCTGTTCTTGTTCCTGATTTTTGATAAGCAGAATAAGTGTGAGTAAATCTAGGAATGAGAATATAGACTAACTGAGGAAAGAAAGGAACTTCAGGGGAAGATTGGAGCATAGACAGAATCTTATCTCACCACTCCATTGGAGACTGAGCTGAGCTGCAAATCTCACAAGTGTTAAACCCAATTATTTACTGAAGAAGTGTTTATTGGAAACATGCTAAGAGCCAGATCTTGTTCTTACTCTCAAAAACAAATAGGAATGTAAAACCTCTGTCCCCAAGGGGTTGAAGGTAGAGATAGATATGTGAGAATCAATTTAACATTTATTATTATTATTGTTACTGTGTGTATGCATGTGATATGTGTCAGGAAGGGGNAGGAGGAGCCTGTGTTTGCCATGACATGAAGGTGGGCATCAAAGGACAACTTTTGTGAGTCAGTTCTCTGCTTCCACTGTTGATTCTGGGGACTGACCTTAGGTTCTCAGGCTTGAGTGACAATTACTTTTACCCACTGAGCCATGTCACTGGCCTAAGCATCCTTTTAATTTATTCTATCCTATTTTATTTTTAGATTTCGGTGTCATGCCAAACAAAATGTGCTTGACAGGAAAAGGATTATGTGTACACGTTCTTAATTGGGTGGCCTGCCAGGAGCAGTAGCATGGAAACTAAGAAGTTATACATATTTTTTTTCCAATAGTAAATGGAAAAATGACAGTAGATGCACCTCTAGTGCTTTGTTCTGAGAACTGGATGAATAGATGTAATTAGATGTAGTTAAAATCCATTGCTATGGCACCTTGGACAAACCAGCAAAACATATGTGGAGAGGAGAGACAGAGAACCCTTGTGAGGGAAGAGTGGTCTGTGTACATGTGATTCATCCAGGGATAGCTCTCTTAGGAAGCTGCTGTGACTGAGCACTGTCACTTATCAACCTGCTCTGCCTAGAAATATTCTTTGATAATCTCCCCCTTTCTTTTATGCTTAGCCAGTGTTTAGGCCTTTAAGCTGTTCTGTCCAGAGGCATTCTTCAGGAGATACAGTGTACCTCTCTATGGATACCAGCAGTGTGTGTTGTCATAGTCCATATTGCCTCCTCAGTACCAGTTACTACCAGATTCTCACCTTGCCTTTGAAAGCCATCTTTTCTTTACTTCTCCAAACTACACATAAAGGCTGAAGAGTCATCAAGAAGAAAGGTCAGTGGCTAATGGGAGCAGCAAGAATGTTAATAGCAAGCACCTTTCTTACAGAGTTTATAAAGTCTCAGTAGCTCAGAGAAACTGAGATTTGGAAAAACTGTTGAGTGTTTCAGGACCAGCCTGCTGCCTCCTTTGGAAGACACCACAATATCACATTAGGAATGCAATTCTTATGCAAGTTGGGAAAAGAACAATTTTAATACACACATGCACATACATGTGCATGCATTTGCACACACATACAAACACACANGCAGGTCCTTATCTGTAAGTATGCCCACACTGTTATTTCACATTTTATAATTTGTCCTACCTCAACTGAATGTACCAGTCTTTGCTGACTTGACTCCCTATGGGAGCCCCTACCCTTTAGGAGGAGGGGATGGGGGTCGGG
>LZPO01076838.1:0-17461 GCA_001675575.1 Neotoma lepida
TTGAATAAATATTTCTTAAAAGCCTGATGTGACAAAACAAAATATATCAATCTTGTATATTGCAAACATCTTTATTGTACCTTGTGCCTATTTCAATTAGTAATATGGATAATTATGGAGCCATATATTTGAATTAGCTCCACCTCTTATAGAATGTTATTTCTTATATCCATTTTTTAAATCTCCACTATAATATGTTTTACTTGGACATTGCATCTAACAAATGTAATCTTGATTTTTATATCCTAACAACATATATATTCACCCACTCATCATACATAATGACCCTAAAGAATCAAACACATGTGGCAGTAAATAATTAATCACTGCCATAAAGATCATGCATCTAAGTTTCCACACAAATTTTAATGTTAAAGTCATCTTAAAATTTTATGATTTAGTTAAATCATTTACCTAGGTTTTCAGTAGTTTTTTTTTTAGATCATGGTAAAATATACATACCATAAAATATTGTCTTAACTGTTATATATTTTTCTTTTCAGTGATGCTCAATATATTCATAATGTCATGCAGTCATTAACTCCATCCCTCTCTCAAAATATCATCTTCTAAATCTGACAAAGTGATTTACAGATGAGAAATTACTCAATATTATTTTCTTTCTGTAATTGTCTTAGCTCTCTGAATTGAAAGTCCTTATCAATATTAGAGCTTATGTCAGAATTTTTCCCTTTAAGGATGAAGAACATGTTACATGTGGGTATTATATTTTACTTATTGATTTGTTGGTCTATAAATATGTAACCTGAGATATTATTTTAGTAAATAAATTTGCTATGAATAGGTGTGCAAAGATCTTTTGAAGGACAGTGATTTTGCTTTGAAATCATTTCTGCATATATCTAGAAGTGAAACTGCAGCGTCAGGGTAAGTCTGTTCTTAGTTTTTATTTTTTGTTGTTGTTATTCTTACCATTTTTGAACTGACAATATGGATTTTCTCGTTGACTTCTTTGTAAAACGTATTCTGCTGTATATCTCTTCTGGCTTCTTAACCACTTTATTGTTTTTCCTATTGTTTTATTTATACTCCTCAAACTCAAATTAAAAAAGAAATCTAAAAATCAAATTAACTCTCAGTCATATTTAAATGCTGTCAATGACTGGGTATATCTTAAGTCATTATGATCTGATTTCTTAGGCAATAGTATCTGAATTTACAAACATTGTTAGTATACTTTATTTATGATGTAGCCAAAATTAGAGATATTTTTTCTCTTTGTAATACTTAGGTTATTTTCCTGAGTCACAGGTGTCAGAATACAAGAAAAGAAACAATTTGAATTTTTATCTGAAGACAGAAGGACTGCAAATGGATGCAAATCTGAGCTACATTGTGAGTTTGAGTGTTGCCTTGTAGAAAACCTTGTTGTGTCCCATATAGATGGTCACAAAATGACAAAAAAATGGTTTGCTCTTATCTTTACTAACATTTTAAGGGGAAATTTAAACAACAGAGAATGTCATTAATGCTTAAAGAATTCCTAGAATTCATTAAATCTGATTAATTAAACTGAATCCATTAAACTGAAGAAATAGACAAAAAACTATTTCATAACCACGAATTCAAATTCAACAGGCAAAACAGGTCTATCACATAAAATAAAAAATGGTCATGCACATACCTTGCCTTGCTTCTGTAGCCCCTGCTCCCAATCCCAGCAGACTTCCACCACTGAGGCTCAGACCATACCAGCCAGAAGCAGAGAATGACCCACCTGCCAGAAAAATTGCACCACTCCCTAGATCCTGTCTCCAGCATCCTTTTCCCAGGCTTATACCATCCCAGCTTGTCCCTGGCCCTACTACTGCTGGGCCCTGTCTCTAACTCCAGAAGACATATGTCACCAATACAGGCCTATCCTGTGGCCTGTCCCCTCTCATCTCTGCACCAGCATCACTGCTGGGCCCTGCCACCAAATCTGGAGGAATCCCACTGCAACCCTCACCAGGCCCTGGCTGGTGAGTGATCCAACTGCCAGCTTCACTGGATTCTGCTGCCCCCAAACCCTTGCCCAACCCCTCACACCTCATCATTGTCCCCTTGGCCAGGCAATCTCCAGAACTCCAGAAGACTCCATAGCCAAGACAGAGTCCATACCAGTTGGAAGAACAGACCCCATAGGCCTAGACACAGTCCACAGCAGTTGGAAAACAGCCCAAGCAGCTTTACAAGATGTCAGAGTGGTCCTGGGTACACCAAAAGAAGACTCAGGCTTCACTGGCAGCCAGGCCAGAGGAAAGGACCCAAAAAGACTTTGGCCTTACCAGAGGCCAGTTCCATTTAAGGGACCCAATGCCATTAACCACAGTGGAAGACTCATCAATCATCAGAACCCTTGGCCACCTAGGCCAGAAGGCTAGAGAACAAACAGAAACCCAGGAACAAAACACTCATCCAACAAAGATAAACACTGGAATCAACACCTATACTTATAATCACTCCAAATCCAGATGCCTAAATGCCAGTGTAAGAACACAATCAATAAGAGAAAGGGCAATATATCACCAACAGAATCCATCTCTTCTTGACATAAAGACCTGAATATTCCAATCCAGCTAAAGAATAAAAAAATGCCTTTAAACATAGCTTTATGAAAACGACAGAGGTCCTTAAAGAGAAAATGAAAAAAATTCCTTAAATAAATTGAGGAAAGGCCAAAAAAAGTTGGAGGAAATCAATAAATCTCTTCAAGAATGTCAAGAAAACCAAGAAAAAACAAACAGTTGAAACAAACAAATGAAACTGTTCAAGACTTGAAAATGGAAATAGAAGCTATAAAGAAAACAAACAGGGAATTCTGGAAATGAAAAATTTGAGGAAGTGAACAGGAACTACAGATGGAAGCATCACCAACAGAATACAAAAGATGGAAGAGAGAATCTCTCACTGAAGATACACTAGAGGAAATAGACTCATCAGTCAAAGAAACTGTTAAATCTAAAATATTCCTAAAATATAACATCCAGGAAATCTGGGACATTATGAAAAGACCAAACCTAAGAATAATAATAATAGAAGGAGAAGAATCCCTGCTCAAAGGCCCAGAATATATATTCAACCAAATCATAGAAAAATTTTCCAACCTAAAGAAGGACATACCTATAAAGGTACAAGAAGCTTACAGAACACCAAACAGACTGGACCAGAAAAAAAAAAGTATCTTACCACATAATAATCAAAATAATAAACATACAGAATCAAAAATGAATATGAAAACCTGCAAAAGAAAAAGACCAAATAACACATAAAGGCAGTCCTATTAGAATTATATCCTAATTCTCAGTAGAGAACTGATGAAGGGATATATTGGCTGTACTTTTAGGAAGGGAGGCTAAAATCATTTTAGATTATGGATAAGCCTATAGAAAAAATGTCTGCCATAAATCAAACAGTGAGAGGGAAAATGAATAGGATTCTCACTTACACAACTAAATAAAAACATAGCTCTCTGAACAAATGAAGATAGGTTTCTTCTGTATCCCAGAATCTAATCAATATTTATATGTATAATTCAGCTATTATTTGGCTTAAAAGGGCTTATTGGGAAATATTATCATTTTTACTATTTTCTTCAGAGAAAGTATTTTCCAGTTTCAAATAACTCTGGACTTTTGAATTATAACTTGTATTTATGTCCAAAATATTTGTACATTATATCTCCTGTAGTTGTACATCAAATGTTTTTACATTCAAAAAATAAAAAATAAAAAAAAACACAGGCTAATAGAATGGATAGAAAAACAGGATCTATCTTTCTGATTCATACAAGAAACACACCTCAATACCAAAGACAGGCATTACCTCAGAATAAAGGGTTGGAAATAGATTTTCCAATCAAAGGAACCTAGAGTAAGCTGGTGTAGCTATCCTAATATCTAACAAAATAGACTTCAAAACAAAATTAATGAAAAGAGATGGAGAGAGACACTTCATATTCATCAAAGGATAAACTCACAAAGATGATGTCTCAATTCTGAACACCTATGCCCCAAATACAAGGGCACCCACATTTGCAGGAAGAGGTATGGGAGGGTAACATTGGGTTTACATAATTAAAGTATATTATATATTTGAATGAAGTTGCCATTTGGATCCTTTCACTTTATACAATTAATGCAGGCTAATTTTTTAATAAAGTAGGAAGAAAATAATTTTTTTAATTTATATATTCACAAATATATATTCATATATTATGGATATATTATCTAAAATTTTATTTTTGTTCTTCATTCAGGCTGGGGATATTATCAGGTTGTGGAAATGGCTAAACATACACCAATAAAAGAAAGGAAGGGAAAGAAAAGAAAAGGGAGGGAAAGGTAAGGGAAAGAAGGCAGGTGGACAGTCATTCTTTATTAGAAATATAAGCAATTATAAACAATAAGTATATTGCTGAGTATTGTTGATTTACAATTAAAATTGTACTAAGGTTTGAGAAGTTTAAAATTGTTTTTTATTTATCGCCTAAAATAATCCAAAGTATCAGCCCCATCAATGGTCAACAACATAAAAGAAGGTAAATCAAATATCTCTAAACCCATTTTTACCAATGTGATAATAGCACATTATAGTTTTAAAAGGAGTTATTGACAATAAAGTTGTATTAATGAGTGCTACATATTTTATCCAATTCATTAAAAATGTAGGTGAACCAATAGCTGAAAGGAGTGCAGGGACTGAAGCCTATATCCTATTGAGGAATGCAATGTTTTGATGCCATTATTGCATAACATTCCAAATACTATGATACCTCTATATAGAGACCCTTGTAGCTCAAATCCTATCTGGTCTTAATTATAAAGACCCAGAGCCAGGTATTGGGGTAAATGCTTAAATATCAGAGTGACAATGGAGCAAGCCACAACCACCTCTTACACCGCCAACTCCTCAGCCTCAAAGGAGTGAGCTTCTGTCTTCTCCCATCTTGTATTCCTCTCTCCATTTAGCCATATCACTTCCTGTCTCTACCTCCCTAGTGCTGGGATCAAAGGTGTGTGCCTCCCAAGTACTGGTATCAAAGACATGAGATCCCAAATGCTGGGATTAAAGCTGTGTTCCACCACTAGCTTCTATGGTTAATTAGTGGCTATCTCCACACTCTGATCTCCAGGCAAACTTTATTTGTTAGAACACAAACAAAATATCACCACAGACCCCATCTTCCTTCCAAAATTAAAGAACATCTTAAGTAATTGACATTTTTTTACTTATCTGAGAGTAAATTTTGGCTAGGTGGAAAAAATTCAAACTGGAATAAATATACATGGAAGTGTAGAGTCATGGAGGAAAAGATAAAAAAAAATATACTCAATGTCACTCTTAGAAAAAAATTTGAGAGGTGTCAGAGAACAGAGTAGTATCAACAGAATACTGGTTGATAAGACATAAAAACATTTACTAGGAACTGATTGTATATGGATATAAAACATTGCATTTGAATTTTGTAGAGGATATTAAGATACCATATTCAGAGAAGGAAATCTTAAAATCACAGTCCAGTTCTTTGTATCATGAAGACTAGTTTGTTATTCTCAAGATTGGTCTTAGAGATCATGAAAAGGACCAATGTAGAAATTCACGTGTGGGGTGATGAGGACACAGATTAAGGCCAGAGGCCATAGCCTTGGTTAGAACTATTCAATACAGTTTAGTTGGAACCTTGGTTAAATTCAGTTATATTACTGGGTACAGTAGAGATATATGTCTTTGTTCCATTGAAACTAATTTCACAGTAAACTTTTCAACCTTAATTTTAAACATTTAAGTATAGAGTACATTTTCTGCTGAAGAAAAAAATCTAAGCTCCACATTCAAGAGGTTCTAAATCCCATTGTCCATGATTTCTTTCTTCTGTGACCTCTATCCTCTGTGATTTCTATGCTTCATAACTTCTATCTTCCACTGCCTATATATTCCATGAACTCTATCTTCTGAGAGCTCTATTCTCCTGGACCTCTATCTTTCATGACCTATATTTCTCCTGACCTCTATCCTCTAAGACCTTTAGCCTCCATGATCTCTCTCCTTATGACCTCTATCCCCCATGACCTCTATCTATTATGATCTCTATCCCCCAAGACTATTATCCTCCATGACCTCTATACTCCAAGACCTTGATCCTCCATGACTTATAGCCTCCAAAACCTATATGCCCTGTGACCTTTATCTCTTATGACCTCTATCACCCATGACATCTATCCTACAAGACCTCTATCCTACATGACTTCTATACCCCATTATCTCTATAACCTATGATTTCTGTCCTCCAAGACCTTTATCTGACAAGGCTTCTATTTTCCATGACTTCTATCTCCATGACCTCTACCCCCCTTCTTCTCTGTCCTCCCTGTCATCTATCCTTTATGATGTCTTTTTATCTCAGTACCAACATTGTTATTTGACAGTCAAGATTCAGTAATCTAGTGGAAATTCCTCGAAGTAGATGATTTTCTTGGTCTTTGTACCACTGAAGACTCTGTTGTCGTATGCACATATGTAGATTTCTTCCTCACTACTTATTACTGAAATCACTGTGATAATGTAAATTCTACTGAACTAGTTTCCATGTTCATATACTACTTTTAGTGAGTAAGCAAGTGAATAAATAATTTATAAAGCAATATATTGGAACAATTTTACATAACAATAACTGTCTTAAAGTAGATATTTGTTTCAGTCTTTTTCCAAGTTAGTGAGATAGACATCACAATGGAGTCACTACTCACATATACTGTAGATCTTTTTTCTCAAGTATGATGTCCAGAGGACAATCAATATTCATAATTTTTCACAAATCAATTTGAAATTTAACACTAAAATGATTTATTAAATGCCTTCTGATTTTTTGTATTCTTTTATAAATTATCTAATTCACATTTTTAGATTAACAAGCACATATTATTTATCAAATGTAAACATGAAGCCCGAATCTATGTTCTGACAGTGAAAAAGAAGATACTGAGTTAATCTTTTCTTGACATCTGCCCTCATCATCTTCACCACTGAGCACAAGAGAACATTGTCTAATCATAACCATGAAAATGAGGCTCAGAAATATTAAAATTAATGTCATTACTGTATCTTAAAAGATTACTTCACCATTAAATGATTTCTTTTGTTCTTTTCCTGACCACATTGATGAATAAAGCAGGATAATGACATTCTCATTATTTTAGGAGCACATTTGCATTCATAATGAAAGAGTCCCTAAAGGACATAGACACCACAGAGGCGACTGTCTGAATTAATTAAAATTGTTTTTCTGATTAGATAGAAATTGAAATCATCAATGACACAATAGAGAAAGTTTCTCTATTTTCATCAAGCCACAAGAATCAACTGTTTTTACCAAAAAGCTTTACAAGGTTAAACATCAGAAAACATATTAGAAACTCATACCTATTTCTGTACTTTAAAAAAAAAACACTCAGTGTCTTATGGATCATAGAATTAATATTTCCTCTTTAGGCTGGGCGGTGGTGGCACATGCCTTTAATCCCAGCACTTAGGAGTCAGAGGCAGGAGGATCTCTGTGAGTTCAAGGCCAGCCTGGGCTACCAAGTGAGTTCCAGGAAAGGTGCAAAGCTATACAGTGAAACCCTGTCTCGAAAAACCAAAAAAAAAAAAAAAATTTCCTCTTGAAGTCTTTAGTGGTTGACTAATTGAGGCAAATGTAATAAGATATCTGAAACATAAATATACATACATATGTAGAAATGCATAAACAAAAATATTGACTTAATATTCTTAAAACTACTTTCATTTTATGTGTATAAGTGTTTTATTTGCATGTGTGTGTGTGTGTGTGTGTGTGTGTGTGTGTATGTGTGTGCCACCTGTTTTTTTGTGCCCATGGAGACCAGAACAGAACATCAGATACCCTGAAAATATAATTTCAGCTATTTGTGAGCTGCCATGAGAGTGAAGAAACTGAGTCCTCTAATGAGCAGCAAGTGTACTTAATGAGTAAGCTTCTGATTTAGTATTCTCGATCAAAGATTTGTTATGGAAACCTCATCTAATATGATAAGAATTTATTGTGATTTAAAGGAAATTAATACGTATTTACAAACAGAAAGATTCTACTCTTGAGAAGTGTTTTTTTATACTCCTTGATATCAGCAGGCAATCAAACGGTTCTCAATCTAAAATTATGTTTTGCTATGTGCAAATCAATTCCAATGAGCTACTTTTGTGGTATTTTGTAGAGACATGAAAATGTGAATTATCTTGAAATGATTGTTCTTTCCAACAATTTCCTAATACAGTTTTTTCAAAAGGACAAGATCTTTTTTTTTTTTTTTTTTTTTTTTTTTGGTTTTTCGAGACAGAGTTTCTCTGTGTAGCTTTGCGCCTTTCCTGGAACTCACTCGGTAGACCAAGCAGGACTCGAACTCACAGAGATCCTCCTGCCTCTGCCTCCCGAGTGCTGGGATTAAAGGCGTGAGCCACCACCGCCTGGCGACAAGATCTTTTCCTTTTTGTTTTTGAAAGAAATTTTGGTAGAAAAAAAAGGTGGAATGAAATAAAAACATATGTCACTGTCCTTTTAATGTAAAATCCTTACCTTACTTCAATGTACTGTTACTGTGAGAACTTTCATCCAGTAAGCAAGATGAATGCAAATTTACACCAGATACACCATTGTAGTGTCAATGATAACTTGCAGAGACATCACTTAATATCAGTGGAAAACAGAAGATGAAGGATTATGATAGTTGCAGAGATGTGTTCTGTGCAGTGGAGACTTCTTAATGCACACATTATTTTTTCTCCCACTCTGACCATTTTCAGTGATAGATGATAAAAATGGATCTGGTCACATGATAAATTATACTTTATTTCATTGTTTTAATCTTTTCTTACAATCTAAAAGTAAAGAGCAATGAAGTAGGAGTGTGTATGTCTTTAGGTTTTTCCTTATGCTAAATTACACTTTTTCTACACACATGCATGTTCTTTAGTTATGTCATGTGCTTGTAATTTATAAGTGCTGACACTCCCTTAGCAACTTACTCTCTTCTACTTTGTAACTTTCTGCCCATAAACTTTGCAGAAGTATAGCTCAGTCAGAATGTCAAGTTCAAGCACGTCACCACAACAAACAGTAAATTAATCAATATATAATGCTTTGAAAAAATTGATGAGAACAATGTCTATATTTACAGAGTGCCATTGGGCCAATTAACACAGAACAGCATGTAAGAATCATCAAGGTGAAGGTTTTACTTGGTTTGAGTAGTTGTCTATTTCAGAGACTTAATATAAACATTCCCTCATAAACTCATTGTACTAGAGAACACCACAATGATATTGGACACAAGTACTTGCCTACCATAAACAAACTCAGAACTCCATCTGCTCAGTTTATCCCTAAGATAATTCTATGTTGAAATGATTTGTTAAAACTGAAAATTGGGGGAGAGATGGCACAGATGATAAGAGCATTTGCAGCTTGCACAGCACTTGAATTTGGTTCCAGCATCTGCATGGTGGCTCTCAAACCTTTGAAACTCCAGTTCCAGGTGCTTCTAGTCCTTCTCTGGCTTTTCTGAACACAGACACATAATACATATCTAGGTAAATAGTAGTTCACATAAAAATAGATACAGTCCTCTCCAGGGAATAGCACCCCACTTAATTATCCACTTACCAAATGATCAGCCCTGAAAACACACATATGATTAGCATTATACAGACTGAACAGGTTATATTTAGAAATATATATGGCTATACATACATGTAAAAGCAATTAATGAAAAGCTAAGGCATGAATAGCACAACGAGATGTATACAGGGGTGATGGTTGGAGGGTGTAACATGAATTGCTAAACGGTCTTATTAATAAAATAAACAAACCCAGAGTCAGATATTGGGTTGAAAGCTGAAAGATCAGAGAAATAGAACAAGCCACAGCCAACGTCACCTTACCAACTCCTCAGTCAATCAGGTTTCCACAAATCCTCAGACTGAAAGCCTCTGAGACCTCACCCCTGAGGGTCTCAGTTGAACTGCTTGAAAGCCTCTAGTTCCTGGTCCTAATGCCTTATATACCTTCCTGCTTCCTGCCATCACTTTCTGGGATTAATGGTGGGTGTCCTTCCCAAGCAAAGGCATGAGATCACAGTGCTGGGATTAAAGGTGTGTGCCACCATGCCTGGCTCTGTTCCCAGTGTGACCTTGAACTCACAGAGATCCAGACAGATCTCTGCCTTCCAAGTGATAGAGTTAAGGGTGTGTGACACCACTGTCTGGCCTCTAAGTCTTATCTTATTGGCTGGCCCTGTCTTCTGATCCCCAGATAAGTTTTATTTGTTAGGGCACAAATAAAATATCACCACAGAAGAAAGGAAAGGGAAGAGAAAATCTTATAACTATATAATATCTCAAAAATACATAACGTATAAATGTATCTTTTTAAAAGTAAAAACTTTAGTGGATATTTTTACTTATATAATATTCAATTTACTAGTTATCTTTCCTCCACTACATTGTTTTCATTTTTACCACAGGCCTATTTTATAAGTATAGCTGAAAAATGATTCTGTAACTAAACATCTAATGTTTTTATCCAGGAGATTTCCTAGATTTTCTAAGACATTCAGATGTGCTGTGAAGGAGATAATTACCTAGGATGTATCTAGATATCTAAAACAGAAAGAGCCAGTTGACTTTCAGGGAAAATGTGATGTGTTCCCTAAGAGGAAATTTTACTTCCAACAGACAGTCAGAGAGTCTTGGAGTAGGAGGGATCAATGCTTACAGAAAATGGTACTGGACATGAGTCATGGACATCAACTGAATGAAAACTCATTGAACAATTGCATGGACTTGTCAAGTTTGGAAGGAATGATTAGTTTATCTATTTTCTGCCTTTAGTACAAGAAAAAAAGAAAGAAAAAAAGAAAGAAAGAAAGAAAGAAAGAAAGAAAGAAAGAAAGAAAGAAAGAAAGAAAAATAAAGAAAGAAAGGAAGGAAGAAAGGAAGGAAGAAAGAAAGGAAGGAAGGAAGAAAGGAGGAAAGGAAAAGGAAAGCCACAGAACAGGAAAAATTTAGAGAGTAGTAGGTGATCCTCAAAAATTTCCATATATCTGAAAGAAATCAAAGATAGTTGTGTAATATTAGCTGTAGAATTATGCTAAAGGGCCTATAACATATCTATAAATTATAATATTGATTGGAAGGTAAGGCAGAAGGGAATGACTTGAGAATATCAGGTTATTATGAAAGTCTTTGGAAGCTATTATCAAGTACCAAAAAGAATAATAAGCCAGACATCATGAAAACCATAATATTATGCTGACATTAATATTGACAGAGTAACTAGCATTTAGTGAGCCCTTGTTATACATCAGGTCCTAGGCTAAGCACTTTGCCTAGATTATATTACTTAATCATCACCATACTATAATCACAATAACAAAGCTGTCTACATGTTAGAGATAAGTTGAATACAGGTTGTTAGAGGTTAAAGTATTCACCTAATTTCTTACATTCAGTACTTAAAGGAGACATGATTGTAAACTAAATGTTTTTATTTGAAACCCATTTATTAATGACATGAATAAGTCACTCTGTTATTTAGGAAGAAAGGAGAAAAATACTCAAGGATGGCGAAGCATCTGAGGCTAGATGACAAGAAAGACAGCTGTGCCATTCCTAGTAGTCAGGGTTATGATATGTTTGCTGTTTTCAGTGAACCATCTTGTACAATGAATGTACTCTGGGTGTGAGCCTGCTCTCAAGTATATGTCAGCATGTGAAATGTAATAACACAGATCCTCATAACTTCTACAGTCATAAAACTAAAAGATGGACAAAATTACTTAAATCTTTAAAAGTTTCAGATACAAAGTTACTAGGTTAATAGAGATTAAAAGAAAAAAAAATAAGAAACAAAAACAATCCAAAAAACCCAAAATAAACAAACAAGAAAACAAAGCCATTCTTACCAACTCCAGGTCCTCAAAACACTCATGTTGAGATAGTTTTTTAAATGTTTAATTGACTTTTCAATCATACCTCTCTTCCTAAAAGGTACCCTTGTAAAAATAGAAGCCACGTGGTTCTACTGTGACAATGGCATTAAGTGGTGAAGCAAGCAAAGCCATGTGATCATTTTACACTAAACAACTATTTCCAAACTTGTTCTCATTCCCAAATGTGTCTTTTCACATCTGTTTTCTACTGTGCTCTCAGATATCTTCAAAATCCTGTTGAAATTAAGGACACAGTCTTCTCAGTGCCTTTCTTCCCTGACATCTCCATTGGCCTCCACTCCTTCCATCAAAAGGCATGCTCCTGCTCCTCTACATCGTTATTCTGCTGTACTTTCTTAGTGTCTTCCACGTTTACATCTACTCTTATTAGCGTTAATAAATCCCATGAAATCCTGTTCTTTTTTTAAAATTCATTATCCCTTTTCATGATGGAATGATCCAATATTTCTTTAAATTTTATTTTAAGCAATAAGCTCCCAAATGTTATCTAATGCCCAAATGCCTATTCTAGATGTTAAGATACTTACCTTGGTGGATGCCTCTTCTGAGTTCATATATTTATTTGTATTATTATTGCCTCACAGTTATTTTGAAGAAAACTTCTGTAATGCCTTTATCCAACATCGTCTGCATCTAATAAACTATAAGACTTTCAGTTTTAACTCTCCAATATTTCCCATATGGTAAAGAAAAAAACAATGATAGCTATCCCCTGTCTACCTGCAGTCTACCACATGACTCAGTTTGTATTGACATTTACAAAGCATTGCCTACATACTATCTCCTTTAGTTCTCAGGATCACATTAGAATAAAAGTATCTGAAGTCAGGAGATTGGGCACACTCCAGAAATGAAAGGTCCACAATTCAGCTACAGATGTAGCAAACTCCAGTCATGAAAGGAAGCACTTGTTGTTTCATTCTTCCTGTTCTCCTTCTGAGTAGGAGGTGGGGTTTCAGTTTGTCCTGCATCACTAGTGAAAAATTTCCTGCCTATTAATGTAAGCTTTCTTTTCTGATATTCTCTGTAATATATTTACCTTTGTAAGAGCAAGTTTAATCATTGTGTGTGTGTGTGTATATGTGTGTTTGTGTGTGTGTGTGACTAGAGGACAAAAGATGATCATTTTAGGCTTTATAACTACATGAATCTTGATTAGTTAAATCACCTAAGCAGAAAAGCATCCACGGAAACGATACAAATGATACCAGGCAGAATGGTGCAACCCTTCAATTCCATCACCCAGGAAGTAGAGGCAAACAAATATCCATGTGTTTGAGGCCAGCCTGTTCTACATTGCAAGTTCTAGGTCAGCACAGTGAGATAACATCTCAAAACCCAGACCAAAACAAATGAACAATAAAGACAATAAAGAAAACATACGAATGAATGTTTGTATTTTAGTCAACTTTCTTTAAGAACCGATATCGTATTTTGAGTTTCCTATCATTGTTTTTGTCACAAAATATTCTTTTGCTTTTTCAGCCACTTAAAAGTATAAAGTCATGCCAGGTGGTGGTGGTACATGCCTTTAATCCCAGCACTGGGGAGGAAAAGGCAAGTGGATCTCTGTGAGTTCAAGGCCAACCTGAGCTACCAAGTGAGTTCCAGGAAAGGTGCTACACAAAGAAACCCTGTCTTGAATACAAAAAGAAGTATAAAGTCATAATAGCAGGTCACACTATAGGAAACAGTGTGGTGGAATTGACCACAAGCTGTAGCTTGCTGACAATTGTCTTGGTTGAAAAGGATACCTTTACTGTCTTCATACAGATGGAGGAGACAGTCCGAGTATGAAGGAAACTTGAGGGCCAAAGGTATAGTTCAATGTTACCTTTTCAAAATTATAACACAAATAAATCAAAGCATTTTTCATCAATACTGACTCCAGTTTATTAGAAAGAGAATCATTAATTTAATTGAAAATAATCTCACCTAAATGGAATATTTATTTGTTGCTTATTTGTTGTATAATGGTGGTGTGTACATATATCTGTGTGTACATACTCATATGTGTATGAGGGTGGGTCACCCATTAATGAGTATGTTCAGAGGAAAGAGGACAATGTCAGGGAGAATGGCTTTCCCTCTCCTCATTCTCTAGAGACATAGTTTCTCATTGATCCTGAGCTCAACTTTTCTAGGTTGTCTGGCTAGTAAACCCTAGCAAACCTCCTGTCTCCAACCCACCACACATATCCCAAGCACTGGGGCTAAAAAAACCCACATAGCAATGCCTGGCATTTTTATGGGTGTTAGGGTTCTGAAATGAAATCCACATGCTTGTACAGCAAGCCATATTATCCATTGAGCAGTTTTACTGTCTCCTATGCTTGTTGATGTTTTTCTTTCTAGGTATTTCTATGGGAACTACACAGAATAGCTAGCTGATACCTCATTTATAAAAGAATGTAGAAATGTCTGAGGGTACCCATTTTCTTTCTCCCTCAACTCTTTATGATAAATGTGTCCAATCTTCAGGCCTTCATCTAGTAGTAATATTTGATTTGTGTACCCCAATAAAGCTTATCTGAGGATCAGAGGAAAAATCCAGTCACTATATTAAACATAGAGGTCAGGTATGGTAGTGCACACTCTTTGGGATGCAGAGATTCATCTGGATCTCTGTGAGTTCAAGGCCACACTGGCAACAGAGCCAGGCATCATGGCACATGCCTTTCAATTCCAACACTTATTAACCATAAAGGTCTGGAGGTTTGTACAGAGAGATAGGAAGTGACAGAGCAGAGCAGAAAGAGGAAGTGATATAGCTGGACTGAGAAAGGAAATGAGATGGCAGAGACAGAAAGGATATAGGTGCGAGAATACAGGAAGTGGCTCTCTCTTTGGCTGAGGATTTCTAGTGGTAAGGACATGGCTGGCTTCTCTCTTCTTCTCTGATCTCTCAGTTTTTACCCCAATATCTGGCTCTGGGTTTTTTCTTAATAATTCCATTTAGTAATTTTTCTTACGCCTGGCCTCCCAACATTTGTGGTATGAATTCACATAAAGCTACTTGCCTGCGGGCAAACATTGGACTAATGAATATAGATCAACAAGTGACAGACAAGGTAATTCTTTGCCTTTGCCATAAGAAAACTCCCCAAAAGGTCTCTCACAGGCCCCTATGGCAAATTCAGTTCAGTACTTTCCTGACATCATAGAAGAAACCCCTTCTCAGAGTAATTAAATAACCAAATGCCTGTTGTAGAAAACCATTCTGCTAAGGGTGATAGAACAGTTATATCAGAGAGAACAAAAAATTCAGGAGAAACCATTAAGCAAATTTTTTGGCAAACTTCTATAAATGAATAAAGATAAAAATTAAAAATACCAATAAATGACATTCTCATTGAAGGTCTTGTAGACAAAGGTGCAGATGTAACAGTAATTACAGCAGAATCTTGGCATCCATATTGGCTTCTTCAGGAGGTAAATGTTCAGCTGTTAGGGATTGGAACATTATCTCAAGGGAAACAGAGTGCAATATGGGTCAAATGTATAGTGCCAGAAGAACAGAGAGGAAAATTAAAGCCATATGTGGCTAATATAGCTATGAATTTATGAGGCTGTGATTTATTACAACACAATTTATTATTATTTATTTTGGAATACTCAGATTAACATTACTCCAACCTCAGAAACAAACCATAAACTAACATATGTTTCTGAGAAAAATATTAGAAGGTATTATAAAAAACAGTCACTGGCCACACAGATTGTACAAAAACAGGGGAAAAAAGCTGCTGATCTTTGAAAGACACCAACAGCTCTATTTTTAAAATGTTAACAGTCAAGCCTCTATGGCTTCAGTAATGGCCTTTAACAACTGAGAAATTACAGGCCTTACAACAGTTGGTACAAGAGTAGTTAAATGATCAGCATATTGAAGAATCAACTAGCCCTTAGAATTCTCCTATATTTGTTATTAAAAAGAAATCTGGTAAGTGGAGAATAATAACAGACCAAGAACAATTAACAAGATAATTCAGTCAATGGGCTCTCTACAATCTGTAATTCCTTTGCCTACTCTGTTACCTAAAGGATGACTTCTTATAGTGACAATTTAAAAGACTGTTTTTCTCAATACATGTACAAGAAAAAGAGAGAAAGATTTGTCTTCATGGTGCCTACTTATAGTAATTCTCAGCCAGCCCAACAGGAAATGTTAAATAGGCCAACCTTGTGCCAATATGTTTTATGACAGCCACTGAAAGTAATACATGAACAATGTCCTGAATCTATAATTTATCATTATATGGATGATAGTTTACTAGATTATTCAAATGCAGATACCTTAGAAGGAATGTTTGAAGAAGTAAAGAAAATTTTGTCCTATTGGGGATTATAAATTGCTCCTAAAAAGATACAAAGAAGAGATTCTATTAATTATTTGGGATGCAAAATAGGTCTACAGAAAAATTAGATCCCAAAGGGTGCAAATTAGGAGAGATTGATTATGGATTCTTAATGACTTTCCAAGATTATTCGGAGACATTTCCTATCTACAGAATGCTGTTGGAATAAAAAATGATAAACTGAATAATTTGTTCAAAACCTTAGAGAGTGAAAAGAACTTAAATAGTCCAAGAGAATTACCAGTGAAAGATGAGAAAAAAAATTGGTTTTGGTGGAAAAGGAAATACAGGAAGCACATATAGATCATGTGCATCCAAAGCTTGATTGCATTTTGACTATTTTATCCTCGAAGCATTCTCCTACAGGAATTTCAATGCAGAGGGAAGATAGTATATTGGGATGGATATTTCTACCAAATAAACAGAGTAAAAAATAAAAAACTTATATGGAAATCTCTTAGTTGATTTTAAAAGGAAAATTGAAACTTCATCAATTAGCAGAAATATACCCAGCAGAAATTGTAGTACCTTCAAATAATGATGAAATTTACAAATTATGGGCAGAAAGTTAACCTTGGCAATGAGCTTACAGTAATTTTTTTGGAAGAGATTAACAGCAAATATCCCAAAAGTGATAGAATTAAACTTAAAAGGAAAGCTGATTAAATCCTGCCTCACATTGTATGGGAAATACCAATATCTGGAGCCTCTACATTTTATACAGATGCAGAAATCAGAAAATCTGAAAATTTAAATAAACTGGTTCAAAGTCCTTATAATTTAGTTTAAAAATTAGAATTATGTGCTATTCTGATGATATTAATAGATTTTTCAGAACCTCTCAACATACTGACTCTCTTTTTTTTTCTGGTGAATATGCAAATAATAAATACAGGGAAAAGTAGTTGGATGACTGAATCCAAACAAGAATTAACCCCCAATCAATTCTCAAATGCTTCTAGGATCCAGACAAGTCATATATATGAGTGATGTAGACTGTGTCCCAGGCAATAAGGAGTAGTAAATTGTAGCATCCCGCCATTGCTCACTGCTGTCAAATGAGAGCAGGGTCCACTATTT
>LZPO01076838.1:18642-35862 GCA_001675575.1 Neotoma lepida
CATCCAGTTATGCCAGCACCATTTGTTGAAGATGCTTTCTTTTTTCCATTGTACATTTTTGGCTTCTTTGTCAAAGATCAGGTGTTCATATGCATGCGGACTGATGTCAGGGTCTTCAATTCGATTCCATTGGTCCACATGTCTGTTTTTATGCCAGTATGACTCTCAGTATGCTGAAAGAGTGGTATTACATATTGAGACTGCAGAATTTATCCCTAATGAGTCAGATTTAACACTGTTATTTATTCAGTTACAAGACATAACCAGGAATAGGAATCATCCCTTATATATAACTCAAATCTGATCCCATGTGGGTCTGCCAGGCCCTCTACCACAAGGTAATGATGAGATTTATAAATTTTTGATAGGAAATGTGTTGGAGGCCTCAGAGTTTCATAAAAAAAATCATGTCAAAAGTAAGGGTTTAAAAAAGGATTTTTCCATAACCTGGCAACAAGCCAAGGATATTATAAGGATATTTCCTACTTGTTCTTTATACAGTCAAACTCCACTACCAGCAGGATGTAACCCAAAGGGCACTCAGAGGAATGAAATCTGAGAGATGGATGTGTTTCATTTTGTAGAATTTGGAAAATTGAAGTATGTACACCACACCATTAATATCTATGCAGGATTTCAGTGGGCAACTGCTCTGAGTTCTGAAAAGGCTGATTCTATAATCATACATTTGCTAGAAGTTAAGGCCATCATGTGTATAACTTTACAAATTTAAACTGATATTGCTCCAGCATATGTCTCTGGTAAAATGAAAGAGTATTTTGCTTATTACAATATAAAGCATATTACAGATAAACCACATAATTCTGCAGGCCAAGCAGTCACAGAAAGATCAAATCGAACTCTAAAGGATTTGTTAAATAAATGAAAGTGGTAACAAAACCCCCCAGAAATAGATTATATAATGCTCTATTAACTTTGAATTTTCTCAATGTTAATGAGAAAGGAACAACAGTTGTGGAAGGCATTGGAAAATAGAAAAAATAACTACAGAATTAAATCAGTCTATATACTTTAAGGATGTCCTGATCTTAGAATGGAAACCAGGATATGTGTTACATTGGGGACTAGGTTTTATTTTTGTTTCTACAGGAAAAGAAAAGCTATGGATACCATCAAAATTGATAAAGATTCGATTTGAACAAGAGATACCTCTTAATTAAAAGAGGTGATAGTTCATCATCCACCATGACCATTCAATTTAAATTAACTTATACAACTAAAAAATGCTTTTTATTTAATTAGATATAACTTGTCAAAAAGGAACCTCCCCAAAGTTAGGGTTGAGGAAGAGATTTTGTTTTTGTCTTTCAAGAAAATGAAGGCTAAGGAATCTGAAGAACACTGGACAAATGGGACATTTGAAGAAAAAGGACAAATCAACCAGAAACAATGTCCCAAGAAAAAGAGTAAATTGGCCTATTGGTAAATCACATATAAAATTTCATAATTCTTCTTAAATGTTTATTTCTACTGTTCTCTACAGACATATAACACAAATTGTCTTCATGTAGTCCTATTTCAATTAAAAAACTAAAGCTGGCTTTGGAGTTGTAGCATGGCTCTCTCCTTCTCTAAACCCAAGCATATTTGCTAAAAGGAAAATCCAAAATCTCTTTATCATGTCAGAAGAGTCATCTGATATGGGACAGAAGAAAACCAAAATTAAGTGGCTATTGCCACTAATCTCATAATATTTTGGTTTTATTACTCTTGAGAATTCTTCTTAAGATGTGAATTATATATAAAAATTCATAAGATTATGTATGTATATATATATAATGTATATGTATATGTATATACATAAATACATACATAATGTATATGTATATATATAAATTTTTTGTCATGATATTAATGGTCATATAGAGTACTAACTTGTTCTAGGAAAAAAGCTTTATCTAGCTGCCTGTATATGTTTTTGTGTTTGAGTCTCTATCAGTTTTCTGCAGGGAATCATGACCACACCTAACAGTGACTTTGAAGTCTCCAAAAAGATGATGGGGCCCCACAACAACAATTCCATCAAGATGGTAATAGTACCACTAAGCTGACAAACACCACCTAAAGATCAACTTTGGACTACAAACTGGTCAGGACAATTTAAAGATGGCTAGCCGAGATGATCCAGCCTCAGAGACTACTCAAGAAAGGATTTGAGACAAGCCCTGCATTTTTGCATTATGCAAAGGCTGGATAACAAATGATACAGCTACCTCTCCCAGGACTTAACAATTAACTCCCAAATTTTATTTTTTGGATCTTCTAAAAATACCTTTGCCCCCAGACAGTTTTAAAACATGATGCCCACATTTCTAAGAGGTAGGGTGGGTGGTTTTTGGTCTTTTAATAGGTTTTGAATAATTGTCATTGTTTAGGATGGTTGGTTACAAATTATTGTTAACAGTCAGGAAAAAGGCTAAACAAAGGAGGTTAGATTTAAGGTTCTTGTTTGAAAAAATAAAGAGTAAAAGAAAATAGAAGATTTAGAATAAAGAGTAGATTATTAAATCTACTCTGAAAAGACAAAAGAGAAAATATGGATATGATAAGATTAAAAAGGTAGATTATTGAATCCATTTTTAAAGACAAATAGTAATTTTAAATATTTTACATTAGATTGGATTTTTGTATATTGTATACAAATTATGTATATTGATACAAATGTGGGATTGATTTTGTTAGAAAATATTATACATATATTTCTAATCTTCTTCAAGATATTGTACCTATACAGCTCATTTAACAATGTAATGCAATTTGCTAATTTTGAAAGTCATAATTACAACTAATTAGGATATAAAGAAATGTAAATTCATAGTTAATCATTACAATTGAACCTGTAGTCATATTAAGTATGTTTTCAAGGTCAAGAAGAAATATATTTTAGATAGACAGGTCACCTTCAAACACTTCAGAGATCTGCAGAATATGGCATTTCATATGTTTTAATAACATAGATTTTTTTTTCTTTTTTTATGACTATGAGACATGTCTGCTTCTGGCAGCACCTTTCTTCTTCAGAGAAGATGATGGGCACTGAAGAAATTCTATGTGGAGGTTACTTTCATTTTGGCAAAATTTAGCCACTGGGCAAGAAATTTCCTTCTCATTGACTGCTGACAGTATGCTGTTCAAAATGGACAAGCAGGAGACAAAACAAAAGACTGCAGATCCTTGCCAAGACAAGGCTCTTTAGAAAATCCTGCTTCATGGATGAGACTGTCAGATATGCTAAGCCTGTAGATTGAGGAATGGATGCCCCAGTGTAGCAGAGAAATCTTGTGTGACTGTCCAGGAAGCTAGCTGTTTCTGTCATAACTCATATTTTTTGGAAATTACTTGTTTGCATTTCCTCCTTACTCAGTCAATATTATTTCCTTCTTGGGTTTCTGAGGGAGGTGAAGATTAGATAGTTACAGTTATAATTTTTCTTGTTAACAAATTCAGAAAAGAAACTCACTAAGAGGTGTAAAGGGTATAAGTTTGAAAGATATAAAAGATAGTTTTCAATCGGTAATAAAGTTAGGACAGAAAGTGAATTAGGTACATTTTGGACTCACCAAAATAGGATAGATAATGGAATATTTTTGCTGAATTTATCAAAGGAAAATGGACTAGACATTGTTGATGTATTTACTGCCTATATATATTCTATATAGTTATTGTACTTATTGTATATAGTTTTTCTTATACTAATTATAACTTTTTTATTTTAGACAAAAAGGGGAAATGTGGTAATATTTTACTTGTGCTCCCCAATAAAGCTTATCTGAGGATCAGAGGAAAAAGCTAATCACTTTATTAAACATAGAGGTTAGGCAGTGGTAGCACACTCCTTCAATCCTAGAATTCAGGAGGCACAGATTCATCTGGATCTCTGTGAGTTCAAGGCCACACTGGCAACAGAGCTAGGCATCATGGCACATGCCTTTCAATTCTAACACTTGTTAACCATAAAGGTCTGGAGTCTGTACAGAGAGACAGGAAGTGACAGAGCTGAGCAGAAAGAGGAAGTGATGTAGCTGGGTAGAAAGAGGAAGTGAGATGGCAAGGAGAGAAAGAATATAGGTGTGAGTATAAAGGAAATGGCTCTCTCTTTGGCTGAGCATTTCTAGTAGTAAGGACATGGCTGACTTCTCTCTGCTTCCCAGATCTCTCAGTTTTTACCCCAATATCTGGCTCCGGGTTTTTTATTAATAAAATCATTTAGCAATTCATCTTATATCATCTAATATATGTTTTCTAGAATAATTATTGATCAAATAAGTCTCAAATTTTTCTCAGTAATATCTTTCATATAATTGATATCAAATGTCCCATTTTTTTAAAATACAACAAGACTATATAACTTCCTATTTACTTTTGGGGACAAGGGTAATGAGAGGTTTAAAATAAGACTAAATTGAATCAATATCTGTCTGAGATTAATCTGAATGAGCAAAAAGAGTCAGTAGGCTTTAAGGGGTTCATAATCATTCACTGTGACAGAAGTTCTTCACTTTGGTAAGTCACCTCCATACCATCATCCTTCCACTTGGAATTACTTACAAGAAAGGCCAAATTACTGTGACCACAAGCTGCAAGCCAAAATACTACCAGTGATATCCACTGAGTTGGCTTTATGCATAAATCTCATCTCTGCCTGGAGAAGAGTCAGGTTATTTCTCCCTTGGATAAGGCATTACTTCATCCAAATGAATCAAACACAAGAGGCATAAAACTCCTTCTATTTCCTTCATGCCTTTTCTTTTTTTATTGCATAGTTTATGGCTATGGCTCTGTGTTCTATTTTTCTTTTTGTTGCTTTGGATATAAAAATATGCTCTGATGGCAATCAGAAAATATAAGCAAGCTGCTCTTTATGATTTTATACTGGAAACTGCATTTGAAAATGAGAACTCCAAAGTAAACAAGTAGAGCCAACTTGCTGGATGAATGATTTGTGCAGAAAGCCACCTAATTGGTGTAGAATCACAGTCCCCTGGAGGATGGAACATTTAGGGAGCACTCACATCTTGCTCCCTCTGGTACCACTGTTTATGTAACATCACCAACAATGATCATGGTTTGATTTTTCTCTAAAAATAGCCTCCTAGTCTGTGGGAGGCCAGCTCTGACCTGTCAAAGTGTTCCTGGGGGAAGGAGTGAGGAATGAGGAAGTATTAGACAGAAATATAGATGTAGACAGAGAGAAAGACAGAGACACAGGATAGGTTTGGGAGAGCCCTGGGTCAATACTCAGTTTATTCAAGATGGGCTTTTTATACATAAGTAAGGGGAGAAGCAAAAGACCTCCCCCTTTCAAGATTGAGATATAAAGTACCAAGAAGTGTAGGCCCTTCAAAACACCTGATAGCCACACCCTTGGCTAAATCATCCTATTATGCAGCCCTGCTGGGTAAAGCAAGCTCAGACTTTCTGACCTTGAGTAAGGCCTTACTAGGGAGCCTCTGTGGGCCCCTACAGTGGTCCCCTTCATAAACCTGTAGGAAGCCAGTTCTGTGTAGACCACTGAAGAAGGGTAAAATGATGCTGCTTATACCTTCATGGACCTGTTCTTGACCAACATCACAAAGGATACTAGGTGATATTTTAAAGTTGTCATAGAAATTATTAGAAAATGTTTGTTCTCAGAAATACATCTCTATTACTCAAGGTTGTGAAGATAAAATTAGATCAGGGTGTTTCATGTTTGTTTCTTATTAGAACCCTGTCTAGATACTTCAGGGGCCCATTTCCTCAGTGTGTTGACATGGCCTTTCTCCTGTTCGTTCTCACTCATAATATCTTGTTTTTTTTATAAGGACACTAGTCCTTATTAGGCTCCATACTTATGACATCATTTATCATTAGCTTTCTAAAGATCCTGTCCCAAAAATATAACCAACTGGTGCTCAGGGAACCAACATGCTAATTCTAAGGATGGGGTAATATTCTCCAATCTCAAACAGTATCCAATAACATGGAAGTTACAAGCATACACACAAAAATACTGTTTTAATTTTGAAAACAAAGTAGAACTCACACTTGTAATTATAGAAGATCTTAAACAGGAACAATTCACTTAGAAAAACAGTAAATGTTATGGGTATTTTAGCAATGTGAGATCTAAATAGTTTCATACAAAAGAAAGAGAATGATATGATATAGGAATTAGACGTAGCCAAATTCAGTTGTAGTATCTGTAACTGGAAAGAATCAGAGATTATGGTTACCATAACCATATCCACATTTCAGGATTCATGCCTGACAGGAGTTAGATCATCCAAGGAAGGGGCTATCTGATGTGAGGGATGGGGTGTTGACTTGCTTTATGTACTTGAAAGGGAGAAGAGAAAACCCACCTGTAGTGTACTTTAGTCTGGTTGAAGGAATGTGGCCTTAACCTTGTGGATCTTCTCAGGGCTTTTTTCTTTATTTTGTTTGGTGTTATTCTTGGGCCATTTACCCAAACCAGAAGCAAGAAGACTGTGTTTTCACCTATTATTATGCATCAAGAAAGGTAAGAGGTTTTTTTTTTCCTTTCTTCTTCTAGTCACTGAAATGATTTTTTAAAAAATTAAAATATCAAAGGACATGCCAAGTCTTAACTAATTCCTGTTGCAAATGGGTAGAGATTACTAGGAATGTCTTTTTCCAAACCAGCCTTGTACTGAGGCTGTTCATGGCTCTATCTCTTTCACAACACATGCTCACTATTCAATAGAAGAAGAATGAGATGGAACCTGCCACAGTTACAAATACTATCTACATTGTAGTGTCCTTGAGAACTCATCACTAAAATCTAGGCAAAATTAATTTTTTCATGTAATATTTCTTTACATTTTCCACTATGAGAAAAAATAGGTATAAGTGGTAGAAGAACTATAAATGATGTAATAAATCAGTTAATCATTAAGTAAATATAAATATTTGTATTACTATGTTTTAATGTAGTAGAAAAATAGATATGAAAACTGGAGATCAGTAAGTTTTTTATAAAATAACCATCTATGAAGCACTACTTTGAGGGTTCTTGTGTCATTACCTATATTAGTATTTGCTATAATAACATTAGTTACCAGCTTTGTTAATTAAGAACCAAATAATTATTAGCTACTGATTGTGGTAATACATGTAGGTCTGTAGCTGCTTCTGTATTTGCATATTATCACCATTTTACTACCTGTATTATCTATCTTTTCTGTCTCCACATAGAAAGGATCATAGCTACCCAGCTAAACAGTGAAAAAGCTGGATTTCCAGCTCAGTCCCAACATCAAAGGAATAGTTTGCAAATCTCTGTGGAAATATCTACTATGGAAACTGAAGGGAAACTTGCATAAAATTGGATTTATAGCCTAGAGAAATAACCCAGTGATAAAGAGCAATGGTTGCTCTTTCAGAGGACCCAGATGTGGTTCCCAGCATCCATATCACAGCTAAAAACCATATCTAACTCAAGTACTAGAAGATCAAATGTCTTTTTCTGACCTCTTTGGGTATTGGATGCAGGTGGTGCACATAAATGAGGGCAAAACACTCATACAAGCAAAATAAATTGGTGTTTTAAAAAATGGAATTATATTTATTATAAAAAATTATTATATAGGCTGATATTATTTTTATATACATGTATCTTACCTCAATTCTATGTGTTGGCCAAACTGTTTCTTCCCAGTCCAGTCCAACATTAAAAAAAAAAACTCTTTGTATGATTAAGAATGTTTTCCATTATAAATTGTGGCTTCTCTTGAAGCTGTATGGTGTTAGAAGCCAGTCTTTTCCCTTTGCCCATACAATCAACATGAATTCACTCATGCAATATTTAAAATCTCCTGTCAATCACCAAACTACCTTTTTAACTTTAATATCTTATCACTCTCAAGTTATACAGCGTACATTTATCCTCACCTTCCAATGAATGCATAGCTTTTATGATAGTTTATAGCTTCTAATTAAATTCTAATTCCCTTAGTTCTTCTTTAATTGCATGGGATGAATATAGTGCACTTTCAGTTTTGAACACTTTTACTAACAATTCTTTCAATTATTTTTGAGATTTTAATTACATAATTTTCCTCCCTCCAAAACTTCTCATATACCCCTCCTCCCACAATTCCAAATGCATGGCCTTTTTTTCATTTATTGTTGCTACATGCATATATGTATATACACATATAGTTCTAAACATAACTTGCTAAGTCTGTATAATGTTACTTGTATGAATGCTTTCAGAGCTGACAATTTGGTATTGGTCTTGGATCCAATGGGTGTGCTCTCCCCTGGGTAAAGCTATTTCTCCCACTTTCAACATTGCTTAGTTACATGTAGTTCTTTGTATAGTGTTGATTTGATATCTCCCTTTGGAACCTTACATGGTGCTTTCTGTTACCGTGGAAGGTAGGGCTTAGGGAAGAAGCATTCAGGTCAGTTCCAGCTCAGGGACTTCTGAGCCTTGTCTGGTGCCTTCAGATGCACCATGGCGTGATAGGGATTTACCTTTCACCTTTTGAGGGCAACCAAGAACAAAAGCCTGTAATGTTTTGGGAGTCATTTTGACAACCCTAACCAACTCAAGAAAGAACTTTTCATGCTTTACTGTTGGGGTTTTTGTTAGATCATATTTTTCTCTTGAAAGGAACATTGTTAGACTATATAAGAAATTTTCATTTAAAATCTATATGTATATTTATATACAGAACTTTGTGAAATATGTGTTTCTTAGGTAGTTAATAGTATGATTTCTTATGACTTTTTCAGACATCCTTATTGTTATTTTACTCTCCTCTCTCCTTCTGTATTTATCTCCCTCTTTCCATAAATAGAGCACACTTTTCCATTTTCATAATAAGATCACTTGTAACCTTCTTAAATAAAATGATCCACATAATGGATAAAAGAAAACCCAGAGTAAATGATGCTTAATGAAGAGTTCTGTGTTTCAATGTTTCCAGATTCAATTATCAGTGTCAGCATTTAAAAACATTGATGTGTGTTTACATTGTTTTTTTATCTCCTCAGACACATAAGTAATTCAGTAGTTTTTCATGGGTTGCATGTGTTTTTTAATTACAATAAATAACATATTCTTCTGTTAATCAATTCATGAGTTATTCAGAATCTTGTAATTTTCATATGTAAGTTGATAGGAAATTAACTTGTGTTATATGAGTCATATTGCTTATAGGAAATTTTCTACAATAAAACTTAATCAAAATTAGTATCAGATTCTCATGTATTAGTATGGTACCAATGTACTTTGGGACATTTTACAATAAATATTTTGTGTAATCAGTAGAAAATATAAGCATTGCCTTAGATAAAATGTAAAGCAAAGAAACAATATATCAATGCAAAATTAATGTACAAAGTTTGGACTTAGAGGATAAGCACAGTCTTGGTCAATGCTTTCCAACAGCAAATTTCTGTTATAATGAGAATTCAGATGCAGTGATTGAATTAGTAAAATACTATTTTTGATGAGACGTCAGTATGTGTGCTTGTCCATTTGCATATTCACATGTGTGTATACTTGTGTTTATGTATGTATGAAGACCAGAGATTGATATCAGGTGTCATCTTTAATCACTCCTTTCTTTATTGAGGCAGGGTCTCACTGAATCTGGAGCTTGCTAATTCAGCTAACATAGCTAGCTAGATTGTGCTAGGAATCCTTTGCCTGCCTATTGAGTGCTGGGATTGCAAGTAGACTGTCATGCCCAACTAGCTTAGTTTTCTGAGGATTTGAGGGATCTGAACTCTCTCATCATGTTTACTCATAAATCACTGTACCTACGGAGCCATCTCCCCAGCCCCACATATAAATACTAGTGGTGATTAATTTAAACATAAATGACAACTTACGGCAAGTGGCTCCCACATTGAGTGTAGATTATGACATGTTCAAAGAGGTCCTTGTGAGGACTTGGGACTGTGAGAGACTGTGTAACCCTAGTAACCCTATGGACATTCTGACCACAGGGCATCAAAATTACCAGTGCTAGAACTGATGCTTAAGCAAGAAACAGGATGATACCAAATGTAAGTCTTAATATATTATAATCATGTCTCAGTCTTTCCTTCCTTATCCTCAGACATTATCTTAATATAGACTAAAAGACCAGACGCGTTGCCTTGCTATTTATTATTTTTCCCCAATACTTATTCTATCCTTGGTGAATGCTTACTGAATATAAATACTGATGTACACACCTAAAAGAATGTATCTGTGGGGGAAATATCATCATAAGTGAAAGAAGGAATTACAGAATGTTCACATCAATCAAATACAGCAATGAGACACTATATAGTGCAAAAGCATAAAGAAAACTCTGGGATAAAAAGTATTTTCATGGCCGGGCGGTGGTGGCGCACGTCTTTAATCCCAGCACTCGGGAGGCAGAGGCAGGCGGATCTCTGTGAGTTCGAGGCCAGCCTGGGCTACCTAGTGAGTTCCAGGAAAGGCTCCAAAGCTACACAAAGAAGCCCTGTTTTGAAAAACAAACAAAAAAAAAAGTATTTTCATGTGTCATCAATAGCTGTACTTATATCTGGATTCACTCCTGTGGAAAACTAAGTTAATGTTTCTATATACTCCATACTCTGCTTTTTTTATTTTGTAGTTATAGATGTAGCTATTAATAACTATGTACATATTTATGGAATGTACAAATCTTGTTGTTGACAAAGAAATTCAATATCAAAAAATAAATGTTACCTCTGTGTATTCTATAGTGCTGTTCTGCAAGAATTTTCAGACAAGGTAGATGTCAATTACTCATTATGATAGTATTCCCACCACTTCAGTGGTATAATAAGAAGGCCACCAACTACCGTTTGCTGATACTTACCATAATGAGAATCTGTGAAGTTAATGATGAGACAGGTGTTCATCATTTAAAGAACTCCTGAGGAGACTGCTCACTTAACCATTAATAACTTTTCTGAGCCACTTCCCAATTATGGATTCCATATAGACTTGATTTACTAGCATCTGAATCATTAATGAAAAGAATAAGCAAAACATTAGTCAAATTAATTGTGGAGTTCTATGAAATAAAATTTACAAAAAATCCAATTTGGTCAGAATGGTTCAATTTGTTCATAGTTATTTCACAATTGAAAATATCCTAAGAACAAAATAATAAGTAAGTACAATTTTTATGTACAGAGAGATATTTATACGTATTTTCCAGCAATTACCGATGTAATTAAAATTACATTTTGCTGTCCTCCTATTCCCTGCAGGATACTATCCAAGTGGAATATTGAGAAATAAAGTAACTGCTGAAACAAGATAGCACAGGCAGAGTCACTGAAGCAGTGGGAAGATATTATCTCTCCATTCTGGAGGATTGAGATTGAGATATCAACAGGGTTGATTATCTCTGATGATCTCTCCCTGGTTTGTTTGTGGCCATCTTGCATAGTCTCCTCCCTATGGATCATTGTATACAACCATCTCTTTTTATAAGAACACCTTACATGTTGAATTAGGGCACAACCTAATGACTCTAATTACCTCTGGAAAGATCCAATCTCTAAATAAAGATACATGCTTAGGGTTTGGAGTTAGGATATAAAGATGTTGCTTTCAGAAATGTTGATGCAGTCCGTGGCAGTTAGTACATAATCAATGTACACATTGGTTAAGGAAAGTAAGTATGCAGACAAGATATAATTGATCATAAGAGATCTCAAGACAGCATAAGATACCGTTAATTGAAGAGATGGCTCAGAAATTAAGAGCACTTATGCTTTTTCAGAGGACTTGAGTTCTTTTCCCTGCACTCCCATGGGGCAGTTCACAACTAGCTGCTATTCCAGTTACAGAGGATCTGATGCCACTCTCTGCCCTCTGCAGGTACTGCTTGAAAGTGTTACACAAACAGACATGCAGACACTCACATACACACACAAATAAAACTAATTTTAAGAAAAGATAAAGTTTTCTTTTAGACAAATTCTGGAGATGCTGTTTTTAAAGAGACTTACCTCTGGATTTGGAGAACACATTAGATTTGATCTGAATATTGATAACCTTTTAAGAACAGAGCATAGTAAGATTATCTAATACAGTGAGTTGACAATAATCATCATGGAGATGGAAGAACCTATAATACAAGAAAATATATAATTATAAGAAATGTAATATGGGTACCAGGAAGATAGCTAAGCAAATAAGGTATTTGCTACAAAATCATGTAAGCCTGCATTTGATCCCCAGCACCAACATACAAAATTCTAGGAGTGGAAATTTGTGTACCAGTCCACCTAGTCTTTGGGTGAGTTCCAGACCAGTGAGAGACATTGTCCAGCCAAAAGATAGATGGCACTTGATGAAAGACATATAAGGCTGACCTCCAGTTCCCACACTTATGCACACACTGTTGCCTCCATCCAAACATGTACACAAATACACACACCAAAAAAGTAAAGAAAGGGAAAGAACATGTATAAAACTAAAAAATAAATAATGTAATCATTCAGGAGATGTTTATATTAAGGTCATTTTTCCAATAAAAGAGACAAAGAATAATTCAATGACTAAATACCATCATGTGGATTTGTTTAATCTAATATGCAGTGTCCAAACAAAGCAGAAAAGCTGTGTGAAAAGCCGTAGGAATGTACCATCATGAAGCATCAAGGGAGAGAGATGCCAAAGTCAGCCTCCAGTGCAATCTTCCCCACACCACTCCATTGAAAAGGACTGTCTTAGAACTGCTGTATAAGAACAGTGTACAGAGAATGAGTGCAAGTGTAAACACCTGACACTGACACTAAGCAAAATCTTCCTGTGTCTGAGTGTTTCCATCTCAGTGGTGTAGGAGTCCTTTCATTGCCTTAACCAATCTCAAGCGCACTGGATTTTTCTCACTGGGTCTGGGTGTATGTTTTTCAAAAAAGAATTTCTTATCATTGCCTTAATCAATATCAAGGGCCTTGGTTTCTGCGCACTGGGTCTGGTTGTCTCTGCCTCTCATTGCCTCAGCCACTCCTGAGGACATTGGGTGTATCTTTCTGAAGGTAGCAGACACTCTCATTGTCTCAGTAATCTCAAAAGTGCTTTTATCCATTTACTGGGTGTGAGAGCACCTATCTCACAAAGGTTTTCTTCTTTGTTTCAATCTTTCTCAAAGACCTTAGCTTCTGAAAGAAGTAAATGTTCTCATTACATTTATTCTAAATTCAACAAAAGAGAAAAGGCTTTTCTTTTCCAGACAGTAAAGCCCCCACACATTTAGGGATCTAGAGTTCAGGTCTCTGTCTTCTCATCCTAATATACACAATATCCCTGTGTCATTGATGTCATTAATTTCTTTGACTCCTACTGAAGGAATACAGTGAAATTACAGTTAAAAAGCAGGTGACAACCTATAGCTGTTCCCAAAATGGTTTGTCATTGGTTGGAATTTATCTCTTCTTTTTCAGTCAGCTGAAATTTTTTGCAGATCCTTAAAGAGAAGGAAGGATATAGAACTCTTGTGTTGACATCTTCTAGATGCCATCTCCTGTCACTGTTCATGGGGAATCATGAAGAGTGTAACAGAATGATTAAACAGTTGCTTTTCTATTTCAAAAGAATAAAAGCTGTACTAAAAATACAGGACTAAGACTACAACTTGAGGATATCCTCACCACCATTGCATTCTACCTTTCTGTATAATGAATAATGCTGTCAGATTCATCTCTCAGAGGGAACCCCCAACATTATCTGGTATTTTTGTCTTTATAATTTTCTTATTTACTATTTTACTTTCTTTTCCCTTCTATTTTCTCTTCCTTCTTAACCCTTCTTTAGTTTTCTTCTTCCCAATGATCCACAACAGGGCATTCCTCCCTAAAAGATGTCCAAATCTAAATACCATTTTGAGCCTTGTAGATCATATGGCCTGGAGTAATAAATTTCATTGATTTTCTAGTTGTTACAACTCACAGGGTGCAATTTTGTTCTTGCTATTGTGTTACTCTCTTATACCATAACCCTCTAGTGCAGGAGAATTATTACAGTTGCTTGATATAGAAGGAACATGATGAAAAAAAAGAAAAAAGAGGAGCAGGATATAATGGAACATGCCTTTAATCCAAGAATTCCACTCTCAAGGTAGAGATAGGCAGATCTCTGAGTTTCAAGCCAGTCTGATCTACAGAATGACTTCTAGGAGAGTCAAGGCTACACAGAGAAACCCTGTCATGAAAAAACAAAGTTGATAGGCAAGTAGATGAATCAAAAGCAGATAAGTAATACTCATAAATTATGGAGGCCCACAAAGGTGTCCTAGTGAGATCTGAACTTGCTTTACCCAGCAGGGCTGCATTAGAGCATTGCTTCATCATGTGCATGGTCACTAGGTGATTGGAAATGTCTACACTTGGCTTAGCTAGGGGAAAGTCTTTGCTCTACCTCTTGGCATTCTTATAAATATCCCTTTAGAAGAGACAGAAGGGGAAGGTGGATAATGATCCAGGCCCTCCAAAGGCTATCCTGTATTTCTATCTGTTTCTCTCCTCTCTATATTTCTATCTAATGCTCTTATCCCTCACTCCTCAAGAGTTCCCTGTCATAAAAATGTGGGAGCTGGTCTCCAACAAATGGTGCCAAGAACAAGGACAGGGACTCAGTGAAAGGTGTTAGGTGGTGTCGTGGGTGTAAGGGTGCATGTCTGATAATGAATTATAAAGGCAACAGTATTTTATTCTCTGGAGTGAAAGTAAGGCAGCTGAATGTTGAAATTAGTAGTGAGGTTGCAGCAAGTATCTCTCTCTATCTAGGTTTCTTTCTTTTTTTTCTCTCTCTCTCTCAATTTCCATAAAAAATTTAGGGAAAAAATATAAGGTAGAATATAAGAATATAGTATGAGAAAAAACTTAGGATAAGATAAGCAACAAGACAGAGAATCTATGTCCTTTATTTTCCAACTTAATTTTCCAACTATGGAGCTATGAACACAAACTCCTGGAGAAAAATCAGAGAAAAATCTATTGAAGACGAGAAAAATCGGCAGAAAAAGATTGCTGTGGAAGCTTTTGGTCTGTAGCTTAATTCTAAGTCCTGAGCACCAGAGTAAGAATTTTCCTTGAGGCAGATGCGGAAGAAACAAAACTCTCTGCTGTGCGGGCAGATGCCATTACAACACTGTACAATCAAAATTAGTTTCCATTTGAAAATGAAGCCAAAGAAAACAGAAGTCTTAGGAAAAACTTAGTAAATATCTCTTAAAAAATCTAAAAGCTTTTCAGACTTTCTCAGACTTTTTTCTCTTTCCATAAGGGTAAAATTAAATCACCTGGAAAAAACTTCTATCAGAATGGGAGAATCATTCGTACCTGTCCAAGCATAGAAAAAAATCCCCTGAAATATTACTAATCCTTACTGTTATCATTGTGTTTCTGCTTCTAACCAGCAATTGGGAAGCAATTAGCAAAGGGCCCGGGAGCAAGTACATCTGGGTTTGAGCTCATTCCTGGGATACTAAGATCCCTGTAGTTGCCACGCAGCTTCCTGGAGCATGGAGCTGAGGCAAAGATGGTACAGGGCCAGGAGAAAGCTTCTAGCATTAAAAATGGAAGGTAAATTTGGCCTTGCAAGCAAGGCCAGTAAGATCACCGACAGTCACCCTCCCGACAGCAAGCTCTGAATCGGTAGGTGGGGCTATGCTTCATCAATGGCTGTGAAAAAAATCTCTCTAAAAAGCTCTTTCTTTTCTTTTTCAATCAGGGAAAATATCTTCCTGAAAAAGTTCTTCAAGTACTTACATTCCTTTTCACTGACACAATGAGGTGGGGAGCAAAGTTTCCAAGGATTTTCACTTCTGGCAACAAATGCCTGTCTGAGTGCACTTGGACAGGTGTGAGCTGCTCCGGGAACAGTGGCAGGTGGAAAATCTGATTAGAGAAGTATACCTGTCAAACAGTAACACAGGTGTTCTAATGCAAGCTTAGGGAAGACAAAAAAAAAATCTATGGTAAAAGAAGAAGCTTGATTTTGACACGAATACAGACCATGTGAATGTAGTTTTCTCCTGGACCTGAATGGCAGTATGAGAAATGTAGTTCGTTTGTAACAGCATAATGATATAGGGAAAGGCAATTAGATAGTATTAATCCATAAGAGTTGTGTACTGCATTTTTAAAGGAACATCTGCATTTATCTTTTTAGGAGCATCAATAGATGGAAAGGCACTGCATGACTATCTATGTTGGTACTCACAATTGTAATCTCTGCATAAATGGTACACTCAGTCTGGGGCTGACTGTATTTATGCATTCAGTCTGCATGCCTAAATTTCTCAGTAGCTAATCTATCTCACAATAACCACCATCCTTTTCCATTCCACTGTGCATCATGAAAACAGGAGACTCAGAGTGACAGTATATGTGAAATCAGTTTGAGACAAATGCAATTTAAATTTAAATTGCCAACCCCATGACAGCAAAACCATCCATTCTCACAGTGTTCTAAGCAAGGATTTGAGTTGTTGGAGGCCAGACAGTGGTGAAACCTCAACAAGCAGAAAACTGCTAAAAGCAGCATTAAACTAGTCTCAGGAATACCGGGTGACTGTGGCAACAAGTGTTTGCTTTCTTGACATAGTTTAAACAATGAAAACATCTCAGTCTACACTAAAACACTAGCTACTTTTCTGTATAGTTTTTGCTTTTGCTTTCAATTATTAGAGTAATTCCAGACTGACACAGCAAAATAGTTTCTGAAAAGCCTCAAAAACATATCCTTGCAACATAGGGTTTCATTGCCCTGATATCTTTTAGTAATGTTTGAAAACCTTTGTTTGTGTTTGGTCCCCAAATTCTATTTTACTTTTTGAACTTTCAAAGTTATGGCATAGAATACTAAATGTTGAACAAAATTTCAAACAAATCAATATATTTCTCATGAATCTTGTGACAAGAAATTTTTTTTACATTTTCTATGACTCCAGAACATGAATTTATTTTTATTCATTTATTTATTTTTTTATTATTAAAAAGATCTTCCACTCTTTTTACATACCAACCTCAGATACCCCTCTCTTCCCTCCTCCTGCCCCACCAGCTCCCCCTCTCAACCCACCCCCCACTCCCACCTCCTCCAATACAAGGTCTCCCATAGTGAGTCCATGGAGTCTGGCACACTCAGCCAAGGCAGGACAAGACCCTCCTCCCTGCGCCAAGACTGCACCAGGTGTCCCACCACAGGCACTGGGCTCCAAAAAG